>CM070631.1:27817917-28117917 GCA_036346255.1 Ampelocalamus luodianensis | reverse complement strand
CCTATCTGTTAATTCCCTTAATTCCTAAAAATGAAGATTCCCTGGAATATTCCTCCCTCTTAATTTCTTGGAATTTCTTTGTCCGGTAATTTTTCGAAAGTTCGTTCTCCTTCATACGAACTCCGATTATATCGATTCTTGTTTCTAAATTCATCTAAATTCTTAATATCTCTATTGGTACTAATTTTATAGTTTTTGGATTTTATTTGATTTCCTATTATGTATTTGTCTCGCTTCACACGTATACAGTGCGCCGCCGCCCAAGCCACTTTGGATCAACTGGGCACAGTGACCTCATCCTTTGACGAATTATTGTTTTCAGTTGTAAAGTATTATGCATTGCTATTTCACATAAAATGATGAGTTCAATTGTAGGTTGTTAGTTAAACTGAAACTTGTAAATGTCATCCTTTGATATTTTTCATCCTATACCTTTGTAACCCTAGCTTAGTAATTCCGCAATATTGATTACAACTTTGTGGCATAGTTAAATGCATTAGAATTGCTTAGCCTTGCTTTTCGGTCTTGATCACCCTTTGGGAGGAAAACTGTTATTACCTTTTGTGCAAATCTTTTTTAAGATGTATGGCAATAAGTATTGCCATTGATTTAGAAAAATAAAATAAAATGGTGAAAATCTGTTTAGACCTGGGCGAATGGTAAGATCAGGCGAGTGTAGCTAGAGCACGAGAATTGGTATTATGTCAAGTTCCGCCCAAGTCATATTAAGGATCGACGCTTGTAACTATTAAACCTGGGCATTACCGTACAACCACATGTCCTAAATCGGAAGAACTTGGCTGACTAACTTACCAAGTCCAAGCATTAAGCTCGTAGGCTGTAGTGATAGGTGTTCTCTTGATTATAGTAAATGTACTTCTATATCTAGAGATGTGCAGGTTATGGTAAGTGTACTTCCATATCTTGGGTCGTGCGGCATGGTAAGGAACTTCCATGTCTGTCAGGCCTTGCGTCGTATGTTGGTAAAGGAACTCCACGTTCGGGGCAGGTTATAATCCCCCACAATAGTGAGCTCCTGGTTGATGGTAAAGGATATCCATGACTTAGGGTTAAGCTCATTAGGCGAGCTGATGCAAGGATAAGGTATCGTAAAAGTCTTGTGATAATCTTTTAGTTGCACACATTCGGAAGTGTGTCATGGCCGATATTATAAGCTGATTATCTCGTGTGGGTCAAGTTGTACAACCTCTGCAGAGTGTAAAACTATTCGAATAGCCATACCCACTGTCAAGGGCGGGCAAGGTGCGTTTTCACATAGTAGATTTTTGTTTTGATTTAAAAAGAGTAAATTTTGAGAATTGGGGAGTAGATGGAATTCTTGGATTGTTTTTCTTGCAGTTAGAGCCAGTTGGGCAGCTAGAGCCCTATTCTTGAAACCTTGGCGGCTAGAGCCTCGATGCTAGTGACATGCAGCTAGAACCTTCACTAGTGTATCTATTTATTGATTTATTTAATTATTGAAACTACATTTTTCAAAAGTGTTTATGAAAAATGTTTAAACATAAAATATTGCTTGTGCAAAAGAACCTTATATGCTCAATTGTTAAAGCTATGCATATGCATATTTTCCAAGACTCGCGGAGTACTTTATGTACTTACATGCTACACTCAAACAAATCTTAGAAGTCACAATGATGCCGAGGACGACTACGACTACTACACCTACGGGTTTGACGATGGACATCCAGAGTACTAAGCTGCGCTCCCTAGTCGAATGATGGTGGGCAATTTGATGGGTCACCACTCGAAGTTTACTCTTTTGTTGTTTCCACTGCTGTAAGACTCAAGGTCTTCGACCTCTTTTGTAATAAGTGGCCTTAAGATCGTTACTTTGTTATTACTTTTATATTAATCGTGATTCGAACTTGTTATCGACGATGTTTCCACTGTGTACACTGGCTACTAATCTAGGGACTAGTGCAGTTATACACAGAGGTTTCGGATTCAGAAATCCGGGTCCCGACAGTATGCATGGCCTCACAGCCGCCCACGGGGAACAGCCAAGCAAGGAGGAGGGACAGGGGACCACCGAATCCGAGGGTCTTATGCTCGGTGCTGTCGATGGTGTCTCCCCTTTGTGCACGCGCATGTGCCTTGCCTATGAAAATTACCGTTTGTCAATGTGAAAAATCAATTTTTTTTCTCGAGTCGAAAGTTGGGAGACTTATTAGGGCATCTTCAATAATAGCCACCTCAGCTGTCTCTTACCTGCCATGTCAATCAAAAATCTATTTGGAGGAGCGAAGTGAAGAGAGAGAGAATGTGTCCTCTTATATAAGAGACAAGTTGGGCACACAAACCAACGCAAATGGTGAGTGAGTAATAAGAGAAGTTGTGTTGAAAATGATAATTTTATGGATAAATTGTTAGAGATGTTATTTCTAAGGTTGTCTGTAGATAAGTTAGAACCTTTAGAAATAGCCCTAAGAGACAAACTGTTATACATGTCCTTAGTTGAACGGTGATTCCAAGATGAAATTGGGGAACTTAAAGCGAAAAGTAAAAAGAAGAAGAAAAACAATCTGAGTTGAAATTTCCTTGGAAATCAAGTTGAATGCAATATTCGTAACAGAAGTGCAGAGAGAGCGCGCTAACGATTGACTTCTTGAGAGGTCTGCGTCGTTGTCGGCCTAAAAAACACCCAGTCCAACCGCCGGCCCAATGGTCGCCGAGGTTAACCGCCAGACCAGCAGCGGGCCAGGCCCACATACATCCACACAGTCACACATAGCAACAGCAGCTGAGTCGGCAACTCGGCACGGAGGAATGGGGCCAGGGGACGGACGGAGACGTAGCAACAGCAGCTGAGTCGGCACGGAGGGATGGGAACGGGGGACGGGCGCGTCCCCCCCGCCACGCCACGTCGCCCCCGGCCACGTTGCGCGCCCCCGCTCGCCGCTCCGGCTCCCGACCTTTCCCTACCCTTCTCCGGTCCTCCCCCCAAAAGTAGCAGAGCAGCTGCGGCTTGTAGGCGATCGCAGAAGTTTCCCAAACCCTCTCCTCCCGTCCCTCCCGCGCCTTTTCTTCCACCACCCCACCCCCTCCTCTTTAGCTGATCCGCGTGCTCCCTCGCGGCGTACGTTGCTGTAAGTTGTGTGCTTGCGCGCGCTTGTGCTGGTCACTGATGGGGTTGGCGATGGAGATGGAGGAGGAGGGCGCGGCGCCCGCTCCTGCGGCCGTGGTGAGAGCGGGAGCGAGGGGTGGAGATATACCCGCTCAGCCGCTACTACTTCGGCGCCAGGGACGCCGCGACCGCCCGCGGGGAGTCCGCCGCCGACCGCGCGCTCCGCCTCAAGGCCAAGTAAGTAATTAATTACCCACCGCGCGCGTCAGCCATGCTCTGTTCTTGACTTACGCGTGCGCCTCTGTCTTGTCTCGGCCGTTCTGGTGCAGCTTCGCGGCTCACGGGCTCCGGACTTGCGTCCATGGCGTCCTCCTGGTCGGCTCCCTCGACTGCTATAAGTTTCTGTCATCTCGGCATCTTTCGACTGCTCTGCACCTTTATCTTTCTTTACAAACGCAGCATCCATTAGTTTTGCATCATCTCGTTCATCTGCACTCCAAACTAGGCAATCAGGCAATACATGCAAATGTGTTGAGATACATGACCTGCACTTTACATGGATCCTGAACTGAGTTCTTCCTGCTGCCTGCAGGTGGAGCTGTTCGATCATCCGCATGTCCTGCTCCTGCAAGTCAGGAACTCGTCCTTCATGCTCCCCGGAGGCCGCCTTAGGCCTGGCGAGCAAGGTACACTCATACTGCCTTACTTTCGCAAGACTACTGCCTTACTTTCGGAAGACTGCAATTTCAGGGATCTGTGTACGTTTTAGCACAGAGAAATGTCTCCTATTGTGAAAGTTCTTGCAAGGTTGAAGTGTCAGTGCTGAACAATTTGTACTGACAAGTTTGTTGTGTGCTAACTGTGCTTCAGATGTCGAAGGGCTGAAACGCAAGCTTTCGAGCAAGCTTTCGGTTGACGATAATCAAACTACTGAAAACGAGGACGACGACTGGCAGGTAAACCACTGTACTACAGGAAGATGTGAACAGTAATGCAGTTAGATCTATTCGCACCATTATAGACAAAATTTTCATCGTTTTCGCCTTGGCTATTGGCTAGATTGGGGAGTGCATTGGGATGTGGTGGAGATCTGAATTCGAGGCCGTGCCATTTCCATATCTGCCTCCTAACATTCGTGCACCAAAGGTGAACATGCAAAATCCAGTATATATATGCTTAATTTCCTCACCCTTCTTCATCTAACCCGAGTTAGTGAATCCTCTTGTCCTGTGAAGGAATGCATAAAGCTGTTCCTGATTACTCTGCCGATGTCACGGCAATTTGTTGTACCAAGGAACCTGAAGCTGCTAGCCGTGCCTCTGTCCCAGATTCATGACAACGCTCAGGTTTGTTAGAGATGCAGAGCATTTCTCAACTTTACGCATTTCGAATGTGTGATCCAAGTTGTTATTTTACAGGTATATGGCCCAATCATATCTGGAATTCCAAATCTGCTATCGAAGTTCTCCCTCAACATTATCCAGGATTGATAAGATGGTTTGCTTGCCTACGTTAAAAGGTAGTGACCCGAGTTCAGGGCTTTAGAAGAGAGAAGCGTATATGGTTAGTCATAGAACAATATACAGTACAGACCATATCGAGTGAATCTCCTGATTAAACTGTCATCAGCAGCTGGTTATCTTTTGTGTTGTATAACCCTTTTTTTTCAATCAACTATTTTTCTATGATTGATATAGTTTGTATATTTTCAACACCTGTGGTACTGTAGCTTTGTGACATCTTTTCGGCATGTAAAAATGATTCAGTTTTGTACAACAATTTTGTGGATTTATCGTTTCTGTTCTGACAAAACTGAAGTAAGCACCTCTCTCGGAAACAAACGTCATTTCGTCATTTGTTGATGTCGCAGACAGATCAGGTGAAACTGAAAATACTATCGTAGAACAGCCACACCCGGCACCTTTCCAGGAACATCATGACGCGAGCTCCTGGGAGCGTACAATAGCAACATGTAATTATAGGTAGCTAAACGCATATTACAATCCTCTCCTAACACCCCTCTCCCCTATCAATTCGATGCCCTCCTTGTTGAATCCGACACGCTAAAGGCGCCGCCGCTCGTCTCCTTGTTGAATCCAACACACCAAAGGCGCCGCCGCTCGTCTCGTTCAGCCACCGACGCCGCTAGCTCCCGCCACTCGCCTCCGCCTCCTACCCACCGACGACGCCGCTCGCCTCCCGCCGCCGATGACGCCACTAGCTCCTGCCACTCGCCTCCGCCTCCTACCCACCAACGACACCGCTCGCTTCCCCCTGCCGCCGACACCTCTCGGTGGCCGAATCTGGTGGACGCCAGGTGGCCGAATCTGGTGGCGGCGTCCGGCGAAGACCCCTTGGTTCCACGGCCAGCAACAACGCTTGGCGGCAAGAGCAATGCCAAGTTTTCTGGTGGTTGGTCAATTCAATTAATGCATCTTCTAATCAACATTTGGATAGTATTTTCTTATTCAGTTGGATCCGAACCCAACTTATGCATCGATTCTTCAGTCTTTTTTGTTTTAGAATCGACCACCTCAATGTATTGAATCGATTCAAACTATCCAAAACATTGCTTTGAACCGGCTAAGAAGCAACATTGCAGATGGCCTTACAAGGCTACAATGTATTGGTTGCACCCTACAGAAGTAAAAATATCGAGCACCAAATAAAGTGGTTATATCTGCTTTATTAAAACAATTTTTTTACAGGCAGTAGAGCCGCAATGGGCTCTGTCTACAGGTTCATCCATTCATGAAACAGTAAAAAAGTTTAGTACATGCATCCCACACTTTATGATATGCCGCACCAATTTCTAAAAAGAGCACATAAAAATTTGGAATATCAAAACACATGCATCTTTCATGAGATAATAACGCAAATAACCTGACTTAGGTACCCTGCAACAATAACATACCTTCAACCAGGCCCACGCAACTTCTCGTCCTTCTAAGCTAAAACCGCCAAGGACATAAGATGCATCCTGATTTCGTACCTGATAAGCAAGAGACGCATTACAGTAGCTTGTGTATATCTAGTTGGCACAGAATAGAATATCCTTCCACCAGTAACAAGCTAACTATTTGGAACCATTCATTCGAAATATGTTAAATAGAAATGGTTTAGAGGTAAACCTCATCAGTAAGCATAAAGTTCAATGCCTCGATAACAATATCCTTATCCGGGCATGAAGACAACGAGCCTAGAAAAAAAGATACAGTATTTTCAGGAAAACCCAACTCATCAGAGTTCTATTGTGTTGCCAAAGCTAGAGTTGAAAAACAACAAACCTAAGGTACATGATTTGTCCTGTGCTTCAGCCGATTCTCTGTAGATTTTCAGGAGAGCATCATAACCGTCTCTGCTTGAGGTACTCACGGTTCGCATCACAGCAAGGTACGCAGCCTGCAGAACAATGCATGTTATATATCAAAGAGAACACTGCGAGGGTATGTAAAGGAAAAGCCACGACCTTTCTAGTGTCTGGGGCAAGAAGGGAAGTTTTGCGGTCTTCTAAGAAGTTGTGGAAACGCCGAAGTCCCTCATTTATAGTCTCATCATGTCCGAGTTTGACAAGGGCAATCAAGAGCAGTGATCTAAGCATTACATCAAGATGGCTCTCACCATCCTTGGAATCCCAGCCTAATTTTCTGAAATTTTAAATTACATGAAGGCTTTTAATATGGTCACTGCAAGGAAACAGCACAAAAATTGTAATAAAAAGAAAATAATAGAAAACAAGTTCACCCGTTAAATGCATAAGGATAGACACAGAACAAGACATGCACAAGTAAATACACAAATGCACATAAAATACAATATCTGGATTCTGGAAAGCCACACATAAACATGCTGAAAACAGGTGAAATATTAAGCTCGTCAGCATATGTGGCAGCTAACAGAAGAATCTTCATCAAAAGTTGTCTGATATCTCTAAACAAGTCAGGAGTAGCATCAACTGATATTTTATTAATGCCTAAACATACCTGGCAAGAAAAAAAAACATGGATTCTGATGGATAAGTCTCTGTGTTGGCTTTTGCAGCCCTTCAAGGACAGCATCCTTGACTGGCGGTTAGCATCTCTTTTGGACAGAGCATCTTAGACCAGCTTTAGGACTAGCTTTAGAGGACAGAGCATCTAGGACAGAGCATCTTAGACTAGCATCTTAGCATCTTGGCATATGCTTGGGCATATGCTTGGCTGGTTAGCCCTATAAATATGTATCCCCAACCCCTCAGGTTGGCATGGCATTGTGAAGAGAAATATACAAGAGAAAATTGCCCCATCTCCAAGTGTCATCCTCTCCATGAGAGTAAGGATCTTGCTATCACCAATAGTAAGAGTCCAGCGACTAACAAGTGGTATCAGAGCTTGTGTATCCTGTAGCTGAGCATCTCCTGCTCATCTCCTTCTCGGCCGCATGGCCCGCACCCAGTAGCAGCAGCAGCTCCGGCATCCACGCTCACTCCTCACCGAGACGGCGGCAGCTCGTCGAAGCCCTCTCTCCACGCAACACCCGATGAGCGCGCCATGTCCGCAGAGCGATCTCGGCGTTCGGCCGCCTCGAGCACGCTGGCGTCGTGACGGCCGAGCTCGCCGCAAGCAAAAGCAGCGAAGCGGCGGCAGAGAACCGCTGCGGTGGCGCAAAGGTCGGTCGGCGCGGCGCGGCAGCGGCGGCGAGGCGGAAGTGAAGCGGCGGGCGCAGATGCGGCGCGTCGCGGCGCAGCAGGTCAAGGTCTGCGGCGGCAGCAGCAGCTCCATCTCTGCGATGATAGCGGCGACGCGACCTTGAGCGGGAGAGAGAGAGGCGCGCGCCAGGCGCGCGCGAAGGCGGCAGCGCAAGACGCCACGAGCTTAGCGGCGATCGAGACAGCGCGTCGCGCTTATGGCGCTCTGGAGGAGGCGCGCGGCGGTGGCGCTCTCGAGGAGGCGCGCTCGGCGGTGGCGCTCACGGAGAGGCGCTCGGCGGTGGCCCTCTGGAAGAGGCGCGCACGACGACGGCGCGCGCAGACGGTCGATAGAGCGCGGCCTTCCGCAGCGGCGTGGCTCTCTCTCCCCGGACCGGTACCGTGGTTACCACGGGTTCCAGGCTGTTGTCAGGGACGCCGGCCCCGGCGGCGGGTGGCCTACCCTCACCAAGTCCAACTACGTCGAGTGGGCTGCGGTGATGAGGGTAAAGCTCCAGGTGCGGCATATGTGGGATGCAGTCCGGTACGGCGACGTCGACTACAACCAGGATCGACGGGCGCTGGATGCTCTCATCGCTGCAGTCCCGCCCGAGATGCAGTTCTCGCTTACCAACAAGCGGACTGCCAAGGAGGCTTGGGACGCCATCGCTGCGGCACGCATCGGCAGCGACCGTGCCCGCAAGTCCACACTGCAGGCACTTCGCACGGAGTGGGAGACCCTGGCCTTCAAGCCAGGTGAGGACGTTGATGACTTTGCTCTCCGTCTCAACACTCTGCTGCAGAAGTTGGTAAAGTTGGCGGCGACACCTACAATGAGAGAGAGGCGCCGAGAAGCTCTTTCGCTGCGTCCCCGAGAAGTACAAGCAGATGGCTCAGTCGATCCAGTCTCTGCTGGACCTCTCCACGATGTCGATCGAGGAGGCGATAGGTCGCCTCAAGGTCGTCAACAGTGATGAGCCACAGTCTCTCTCGGGACCCGTCACCATTGGCGGGAAGCTCCTCCTCACTCGGGAGGAGTGGCCGCGCCAAGGTGACGAGAAGAAGGGGAGCCTTCTTCCACGACGGCGACGCATGCGTGGCAAGCGCGGCAAGCCGCGCAAAGACACCAGGCATGGGCACGAGGGCGTCGGGGTGATGACCGTGGGCGCCGTGGCGCCGCTGGCAAGCAAGAGCCGGCACGAGACGACTCTTGCTACAACTGCGGCAAGCTTGGTCATTGGGCCAGGGATTGTCGACAGCCACGACGCGGCCAGGCCCACGTCGCGCAGGCGGAGGAGGAGGAACAACCGGCTCTGTTCATTGCTCAGGCGAGCATCGAACTACCTCCAGCGGCACCGGCCGCAGCGGCTCTCCTCCACCTTGACGAGCCAAAAGCACACGCCCTCTTCGGCGAAAGTTCCGGCAACAGCAAGACCGACGGGTGGTGCCTCGACACCGGCGACACCCACCACATGACCGGGCGGCGGGAGTTCTTCTCCGAGCGTGACTCAGGCGTTCGAGGCTCTGTCAAGTTTGGGGACGCCTCCGGCGTTGAAATCAAGGACGACGCTCTGCTCTAGGATCGGGATGGCTCAGATTCCTCCAAGGAGACACACAAGACTTAGGGGGAGATTGATGGATAAGTCTCTGTGTTGGCTTTTGCCGCCCTTCAAGGACAGCATCCTTGACTGGCGGTTAGCATCTCTTTTGGACTGAGCATCTTGGACCAGCTTTAGGACTAGCTTTAGAGGACAGAGCATCTAGGACAGAGCATCTAGGACAGAGCATCTTAGACTAGCATCTTAGCATCTTGGCATATGCTTGGCTGGTTAGCCCTATAAATATGTATCCCCAACCCCTCAGGTTGGCATGGCATTGTGAAGAGAAATATACAAGAGAAAATTGCCCCATCTCCAAGTGTCATCCTCTCCATGAGAGTAAGGATCTTGCTATCACCAATAGTAAGAGTCCAGCGACTAACAGATTCAATTATTTTAATCTTTAAAGGAAAATGTTAATGCCATAGAATCAAATGAAGATACAAGGCTTAGGATTCCATTGGAGGTACAAGGTTTACTTACAGAGGTTACATGTGAAAGTACAGTGTAGTCAGACTCATCACGATAAGCATTCAGCAGACACGGCAAGGATTTTGTTTGCAAGCAACAGAAAGGGAATATGAATCTTCCACAATACCTGCAATAATAATGTGTCTCCTCTCTCAAAACCTTGAAAAACAATATAATAGTATTACAAACTGTCTTGTCTAGTCCTCTTTACCAATCTTATCCATTAAAGAGAGTTTCTTGGCTTTTATTGCATTTTCGAGTCCAGCTGCAAGTTCATCATCATATTTCACTCTATAAAACCCAGTTTGATCAATGTTCAATTTGATCCAAAAGTTTTGAACCTTCCCTCCAGCACTTTGGGAGGCTGTAAGGTCTTTTATATGCATCTTATCAGTCTTGCCTCTTAATAGAAACTTTTTTCTGTACATCATATGAGCCACAGCATGATGTTATAGGAATAACCCACATGCCAGGACCAGATGATCCATCAGACAGAAATTGCACCTGTAACAGAACAAAGAATTTAGCAAATTACTTGTATTGAGGTCGACAAGCAGAACCAAATTTGCTAGTTTCATTTCTTTTGAGTTTGTAATCATGTAAAGACTAGTAAGGTGCCCGTGCGTTGCAACGGAGCTTTAAACCTTACAGAAATAATATTTTCCTTTAACACATAAAACGAATCAAACAATTAAAAGATAGTGATACATAAAACATATATTGCTGCCTCCATAGAAGATCCTCTATAAAAGGTAAAAAATATACGTAAATCTTATGTGGTCATTTAGATTTAGGTTATTCACCCAAATATTGTTTGCTACCGTTCATTGTCAGAATTGTCACACAAAGTTCTTGTTTTATCATGTTACACTAATATCTCCTTTTAACACATAAAGCAAATCAATCAATTAAAAGATAGTGATACGTACGAGCTTCACATTAGTACAATATGATAGAACAAAAACTTTGTGTGACAATTCTGGCAATAAACGGTAGCAAACAATATTTGGGAACAATATATTTGGGAACAATATTGGTGTGAAAATAAGGATGCTCAGATTCAATAGCATGGTCTGTTACAGCTTAACTGTTTTCACAGAACAGAAAGCAAGGGGATAGATCTGTTTGAGTTTCACCAAAGATTGGGGCAAAAAGATATTTATGTGTTGATTGCTAACGTATGCATTAGTGTACTAAAGTGAAAGCACATTAATCTACTGGTACATGTAGGGAAACAGAAAGGAACATGTGAATAAAAAAAGGAGGATCTGGCAAGATGGCGTGCAATGGTTATTATAAGATGAAGCAACTAGTAGTTTAGAACGTTAGAACATTGGTATGGTTGTTACTCTACAGGCTACTATTTGGATCGCTCCTATACTGATCTTCTGGCTAGAGGGAGTTGATTTAAGTCACTTTAACTGGTTGTTAAAAATGTGAATTCTTGATAGAGAAACTGCTAAGCTTCCTTATAACAAAAAAGCAGAATATTAGAATGACTATCACCTTCCAGAACTCAGCCAAACTTGAGTTGCTACGCCGGTTGATGTAATCTGCTTCTTGTTTTTTTAGCTCTTGTTCTATTAGTCCACCAATTCTATCATACATTAGACTATCAAGATCAACTTCTTTGTTCCAAGGATCCATTCTAACCTGACAAGGAAAACTTGTATCGATGTTAATTACCATTCTGAAAGTATAACTGTAGAAGACAGGGAGATGGAGATTGGGAGCACGTGTTTTTCTCCAGTCAGTTTACTAAGGATTGTTGGGCTATTGTCAATTGCTTTTGGGGCTCATCTCTGGATACTTTCCAATTGTTACAGAAGGCTAAGGATGATGCATGACTATTTAATTTATTTATTTTTAGGAGTTGATAACCATAGGCTGCTGGCATACTTTTAGTTAAAAGAAATAAAATCATTTTTATAATATACCACCAAATAAGTTTACATGGAGGAAATTGCTTCAGACTTGGATCTGTCAAAAGTGAGTTTTGTTGAGGATGTAACCTCCCACTGGTTGGGTTAACTTATTCTGTTTTTTGTTCTTTTGTAAATACCTTTGTACAATTGTTTTCCAAATATGTTTCAGTAGGGTACTCCCTACTGTTTCCTAAAAAGGAGGATAAACAACAACAAAATTAGCTTCTTGACTCCAATATTACCATGAAGGACTACACACTCCATTTTCTTGAATTTGCATGCAGGTACTACAGGAACTAGAAGAATAAGCAATCAACCTAATATGCTTACAAAAATGAACAATGCTAGATACAAGTCCCCGTACCTTATCAAAATTAACAACAAATATTGCAACAGGTACAGACCTACCCATCTCTTTTGCAGAATAATCAGGCTCCATGTCAAAGATAAATGAGTATAGCCTCTCGAATACAGGCTCTACCATAGTTGCTTCTACCTCAAAGAGAGGGAATTCCCTGCCATATTCACTCTGTGAGGGACAAAATAGTTAGTGCCATGACTGTGCCAATTATGATCGAACAACAGTTAAACATCAATTTGTAGGAAAATAACATATTTCGTTACCTCTCGCAGTTCCCGCTGGAACCATCGCCTCCTTGAGTGACTTCTCAGAGAAAACAACTCGTTGTCCAAACCTAATGAGGTATAATTTTCATAAAAGCACTGGATGAAAATAAGGACAACATGATTGTGAAAAATAAATTACATGACAATCTTAAATGAAGGCTTACCGCTATGGCATTATACATGATATAATGCTCAATATCAATTGGCTCTCTGTCTCAAACAAGAGGGCCTATGAAGCGAAAGCTCATCTTTAAGAATTATTCAAGCTTGTGCCCATCCAACGGGTATCTGTACCCTCCATCACCATTGAAACCAATCAAAACAACATTAACCTCGAGGGCACTTGAAATGGAACTGCAAAATGCTCCAATGTGTTACATAGACACCGAAACCTTAAAAGAAGCAGCAGGATACATGTTTTAGAAGGAAAAGGAACAGAGCAACAACGAATGATTACATGAAGTAAATATCATCTGTTTTGAATTAGCAATGAAATTATTGACTTAAATTCATTCACACAATTCTCAACCAATCTATATAGGCAACTAATAGAAGAAACATAATTTTACCTTGGCAAAGCTCGACCATCATTTGAATCTCCCAAACAGCCCGTCAAGCGGGCCTTCTCAAATCTCACATACGGAGCCAATGGACCCACAAGCGCAATATCATGACCACCACGACCAAAAGATCGGCGTGCAACTCAAACTCCGCCCAAAAATCCTCCCCCTCTTCCACACCTCCGCAAATGTCGCTCACAAAGACGAGTCAATCACAACATGCATTGAACCCAAAACCCCAACCATTTTAACAATCTGTAGGACTATAATTTAAACCCCTCCGACTACGATCACACAAAACAGCAAACTAATCGTGCACACCTCGGTGCCAACTTTGAATAGGAACGACGGGTCGTGAGCATTGGTTGTGTAGCATCGAGAAGGCCGGATCATCGCACCGAGCGACCACGGTGCGGCTGCGCAGAATCAACGGGAATGAGAAAAAGCGCCACCTTAACACCTTTTCACATTAAATTGCGCGAATTGGGATACCGCACATCGGCACGGAGCAACAAGACTTCCCGATGCGGCGTCCTGGTCGCCTCCATCATGTCGGCGGAAGTGCGGCGCGTGGCGCGGCGAGCCGCGCACTTTGTCGGCCGGCGCGGCGAACTCGGCCTCCTTGTAGTCGTTATCGCCGCCGCCATCCTTGCCTCCATTCCCGCCGGAGTCGCTCCCGCAGTTATTGGCATTCGTAACTGTTTTGGGAAATAGAGTACCAGCGAAAAGAATCAATCAAGAAGAAGAAGAAAATGGAAACTTACCTGGGAGAGGTGGGAGATGAAGCGATCGGCGGCGACGCATGAGACGTTGAAGGTGAGGAGGGGCCTGAGGCGCTCGTCGGCGCCTTGATCTGGATCTGAGGACGGCGGCCGACGGAGATCCACGATGGACGGCGGCATCGGGCGGGGGGAAGAGGGAGGACGGCGGCGTCGGGCGCGGGGAAGAGGGAGGACGGCAATGGAGACCGGCGGCGTCAGGCGTGGGGAAGAGGGAGGACGGCAGCGTCCACCGCGGGGAAGAGGCGGAGGCGGCGAGGCGAGAGAGAAGTGGGTGGGGTGGGGGTTGGGAGTAACATGCTCATGATGCGGGCGGGCGGTTGCTCGGCAGGGAGGCGCGGTCGCGAGTGGGGGTGGGGAAACGGCGGGTTTTTTTGGCGTGCGTGCGCTCTGGGACAATCGTCTGCGCTTGCGCGGAGTAAACTCCGAATTATAGTAGTTAAGAGATATTGGCTAAATTTTGAGAATATACAGCACAGGCAGTACTCCAGCATAACAAAAATATTGCAAGGTCCAAGGACTATGTACACTGATAGAAACGTCTTAACAGCTTTACTGATATGCTATATATACTTCCGATTGAACATACCATACACGAAAAATAAGACGAGAGAAAAGAAGCACTATGCTATTTTCATTTTCAGTCATTGTTTTGAATTTCTGATTAATGTGGCTTGCATGTTGGTCTTAAATGTTTTATGAGATGATGTGAGAGCACCTAGACAACTATATGAACAAAACAAAATAACATGAGATTATCGATAAAAGAAGAGGTCCTAAAAAGAAGCAATCCTGATCATGACCAGTCCAGCTATAGCTTAGCTAAATTTATAGTTGTTACATATGTATATAGCTTAGGGTGCTCTTTGCATATTGACCTACCTGTACATGATATATTGGTCTTTTGGCCCATTGGAAGAGATCCAGTGTTTATTCTAACATGGTATCGGAGCTAGGGTTAGGGTTTCCCATTTGACTGCCGCCACCGCCTCCCCGCACCGCGAATAACGCTTGCTCTGCTCCCGCCCGAGCCGCCGCCGCTCCGATCGCAAGGGAATAAAAAGAAACCATGTATGTGTTGGAATGGGACCTTATGTATAATGTATTCCAATGGGCCAAAATGCCAATATAACATGTACAGGGTTGGTCAACATGCAAAGAACACCCTAAGCTATATACATATCTAACACCCCCTCACACTCATGGTGGATCAACAACACTGAGTTTATAGAGGTAGAAGCTATGCTAAACTCTAGTCTGTGCCTTGGTGAAGAAATCTGCTAACTGAAGCTCCGAAAGCACATTCTAAAGAGCAATAACTTGGTCTTGTACCTGTGATCGCATGTACGAGGCATCCACTCCAATGTGCTTGGTGAGCTCATGCTTCACGAGATCTTAAGCAATACTGATCGCACCAGTACTATATGATAAGAGAGGAGTGGGAGCAGAGACGAGCTGACTCAGGATGTGAACTGGGCGAGAAATGTCAGGTTGAGTGATCCCAAGATAGACGAGGCTCCCGACAAGATAGCAGTAGCGAGTTGGGTCCTCAAGAGGCTCACCATCAGTAGGCCGAAGGTGAACATCAAGCTCCATAAGAGTATCCACCATGTGCTGATCAGTGAGACAAGCGTGAGCAAGGATATCCTGAATGTACTTCTTCTGGGAGAGGTAGTAGCCCTCAAGCGTAGAAGTGACCTCAATCCCAAGTAGGTAACAAAGAGGACCCCAATCAGACATCAAGAACTGTTCACTGAGACGCTCCTTCACAACGACAATGTATTGAAAGTCATCTCCAGTAATGATCACATCATCCACATAAAGAAGAAGGAGCATCTGACCTCGAGGAGAGGTGTGCACAAAGAGGGCGAGGTCGTGATCACTGACGGAGAAGCCGGCAACAATGGCAACAGAGGAGAAGCGGTCAAACCAAGCATGAGGGGCTTGTTTGAGCCCATAGAGAGCGACGAAGGCGACAAACCATACCATCAGGGACAGAATACCTAGGGGGCGGCTGCATGTAGACCTCCTCACGCAGCTCACCATTGAGAAAGGTATTCTTGACGTCCAACTGAGAGATGGGCAATTGTCGAACAGAGACCACAACAAGGAGAGTGTGAACAGTGGTCATGTGAGCGACAGTAGCGAAGGTCTCATCGTAGTCACGACCATGCTCCTGCTGAAAACCAGGCGCTACAAGATGAGCCTTGTAGCACTCAAGGGAACCATCTGAGCGGGTTTTGATCTTGTACACCCACTTACACGTGATGGGAGTGACACGCGCAGGTAAAGGCACGAGATCCCAAGTGAAAGTACGCTCCAAAGCAGCAATCTCCTCAAACATCGCGAGCTGCCACTCAGGGTGAGCAGCAGCCTCACAGTAGGTTGTAGGCTCAGAAAGTGCAGCGGCTGCAAAGCCATAGTGCTCAGGAAGCCTAACAGTTTAGTGATCACGAAGATCGTATCTGAGAGGAGAAGGCGGAGGAGGACCCAACAAGGACGGAGAAGAAGAGTTGGGAACCGGGCCCAGCAAAGACGGAGACTCAACCGGAGAAGGAGCAGGCCGAGGACAACGAGAGTAGTGCAAGGAAAAGGGTGAAATCTTAAGAAAAGAGCGGGAAGGAACCTCCAGCGGAGGATGAACAGATGGCGGTAGCACGCACTTCAACATCCTGCCATCTCTCATAGGCGTGCAGCTCAGACTAGTATAGCTCTAGGGCCTCCTCCAGTGCAACATTGGCAGCCTCCTGGACAGTCTGATCTGCACCAGCAGGAAGAGCTAGTAGAACTAGCAGCATATGACAAGGCGGATAGGGCCACTCGCCGGTGAGATGACCCTAGAGACACCGGCTGTTGAGGTGAATCCTCAGGTGAATAGCCCACTCCCGGAAGTTTGTCCCGTCAAACCGATCTGGGAGGAGCGGGATGGCGAAGGAGCCTCCGGTAGAAGCCATCAGTGATGACTTGACCGGATCCGGAGCGGCGTGCTCAGGAGCGGAAGCCATAGGCAATGGCTCCAGTTGGATCAGGAGCCAAAGAGAAGCCAAAAGCCGGAGAGAGGCCAGAGAAGCTGGAGCCGAGGTGAAGCCGAAGATGAAACCGCTGGCTCCACGTAGATCAGGGAGCCAGAGTGAAGCCGAATCCGGAGTGAAGCCGAAGCCACCGACTCCACGTAGATCGGTGGAGCCGGTGTGAAGCTGAAACCGATGGCTCCACCAAAACGAAGGAAAAAAACAAAGCAGAAGCTCTGCTTGGCTCGGCGGCGGCCAGCGGCGTCAAGGGCGGCGGCGGCGGCGGCGAGGATGGAGGTCGTGGGCGTTGCCGGCAGCGTCGAGAGGATCCGAGCGGCGGTAGTCGGGCCGGCGTGAAAAGAAAATGGCGGCATCAGGGGCGGCCGTCCCAGATACGGCTGCTGGGAGGAGCGACGACGGCGGTCGGGGCGGCGATGGTCGGAGCGCCGCCGGATTGAGGCGGTGACGACTCAGGCGGGAGCAGGGCAGCGGCAGCGGGAGCAAAGCAGCGACAAGAGAAGGAGAGCACGAGGAGGGCGACAGCCGGCGGCGGCGACAGTAGCAAAATCCTAACCGTAACCTTGCTCAGATACCATGTTGGAATAGGACCTTATGTATTCCAATGGGCCAAAAGGCCAATATAATATGTACAAGGTTGGTCAACATGCAAACAACACCATAAGCTATATACATATCTAACAGTATGTATACGTATACCTCTAATGCACTGACACGTTTGGAAAGTTAGCCACTGATCCTTGGGAGCTAACATGAGACGCATATCCGGAGCTTGAAATCGTTTTCGTCTCACGTTAAGAATTGTGCCTTCTATGCAATCACTCGACTTGGAATGGATCCGATCTCGGGACCCCACAGCGTAAGGGGAAAACGGGGGGAGAAGGGGCTGAGCCCAATTGAGGATTTGAAACCGAGATTTTGAAAGTGAGCTGAGATTTGAACTTTGAACTTTGAATTCACTTGACAAACTGAAAGTCTGAACTGACTGAAAATACTGTTCATTGTCTGAAACTGGAATGCTACAAAACGGCCACAATATAATCGGTTTAGCACATTTTACACTGAACAATAACTTGAACCCCACGGCATCTCTTTCCAATTATGCTTGTGAAATTTAGAAAATCTTCATTGGAGAGTATTAAATTGATGGAGCACACTGTCCATATTGGTCCTTGGTGGAGAGATCAAAACAGAATGTTTACACTTTCTTGGAGCCATCTGCGTGTGAGTGTGTCACCATGTGCCTGACTTTGCTGCCCAACTGAAGCGAGAATTGTTAGCCAAGAATGTTCACAGTGCTTCCACATTAATCCATCAACTGAGAATAACTTTGTCTCTTATCACAAGAATGCGCATCCACCTGATCAAAAGTTTGTAGGAAGCCACATTAATTTGGCATCTACGTACTTGCTCCATCTTACATGGCTTGCTTCTCTCCAATGACAATCTAAGTTTAGTGGTACACAGATGTACAAAACCTCGTGTGTTGCAGGGATGTGTTTTCGCACACAAGCCAACCAGCACGACCTAGCAAAAATGTACATGACTTAGAACTTAAGTCATATGTGGCGAGTGTGCACAACTGCACATGCAGGCTAGTGGATCGAATGTATGGGTCCAATCAATTGCTGTGAAAACCGAAGGAGTTTTTATTGATTGATACAGCCATTGATTTAATGATCGGACGGCCATAAACGTGTTTAACCATTATAGTAGTGGACTAGTGGTATTACAACTGCAGCACTAGAGCGGTAGAGCCAGCCCCCGTTCATCACCTGAGTTGGCCAAATAAGAGCGTAAGCTGTATAAATACCCATGCACCCCTTACATGCATTTCGTCCCAAGCGAAACCTCTACTACCCTTGTGCACCGTCGACGTGGGCGAGCTTGTGCAGGAGTCCGTTCCCGAACGAGGGCCGTCCAGGAGTCCGTTCATCACCTGAGATAGCAGGGGCCGCGGGAGAGAGGGGGCTGCCGCAGACGCCGACGTGGGCGGTGGCGCTCGTCTTCACCGTCAGGGTGCTCGTCTCCGTCGCCATTGAGCACGGACTCCACAAGCTCGGCCATGTACGTACTACCCTCGTGCGCACATTTTAATCCTACCGTCCCACCTTTCCCCTCCCTCCATTCTTGCTGCTCAACCTGCTTTTTCGGCTCCAGAAACCTCTGAAATTGGAGCAACACATTTTAACATGACCTTCAGTCCAAGTAGGCAATTAAGGTTCTCATTTATTGTTGTCTCCGTACAAAAAAACACGGGTAATCAAAGTATGCGTTTTAAACAAAATAATGTCGCTGTCCCACATTCGTGTTTATTTACTGAAGTTGTTCTGTGTACTACAAAGCCATTTCAGTTTCACCAGTACTGAGGCTAACCTGAAGTAAAATTGATTGTTCGGTTCATAACTGTATAGAATTAAAATGAAAGTAAAACTGTAAAATGCTTGCTAATGTTTGGTCATGATCATTTCTAGTTATGGCAGTTGTCTGGGGCGTCGCTCGTTCTTCTCCTGTAGTAGACACTTGTAGTTCCATATCACTTCTTCATTCATCATTTCTCATGGTCAAAATTCATTGTAATTCTTGCACATCCTGCTAGAAGGTGGAGTTCAACCTTCTAGTTATGCAGGCTCACAATAAATAGATTTGGGAAGAAGACTAGTTCTGAAGCAAGATCTCAGACTGGATGACCAAAACAGGGATATGTATGAGTTATTTAATCTGTAATATGTAGATTGTCACAGTACCCCAGTAGCTGTAGCTTGGCAAATGTAATGTGGTGCAAGAACCAAATTGCGCCTTGAACTCAAAACTCCCCCATAAAAGACTGGTATTATAGACAACTAGCGCCGGGTCGAAGCTGCAGAGGAGGCGAGCTGAGCGCGGGTGGCCGAGCCGCCGGAGGCGCGTGTGCGGGCCATGGCCGCAAGGGAGCGCAGGGGCGAGTGGGAGGCCGAGCCGCCGGGCCATGCGGGCGGGCCGAGCAGGGGCAGCGAGCCGAGGGGAGGAGCACGTGCGGGCCGAGAGCCAGGGAGGCGTGCGGGCGGCGCCGACGGCAGCCACGCCGGGCCGAGCCGGGAGGCGCAAGAGGAGGTGGCGGCAGAGAAATTCACCAGGGAGAAATGGAAGTGAAGAAACGGGGAAGAAAGGAATGAGGAAGATGTAGGAAAGAAGAACCTTGGGGCTTTCGGCTGGAAAGGATAAGGAGGCGAGGCCGGATCGAAGGCAGCTTCGATGCGAACTCGCGAAGGAACGGGCACGCAAAGACAAAAACGAACGGCGAGGATGACTGGACGCGCGGGATCGGACGGCAAGAAAAAATCGGGGCGACGTGGTCACCCTGCCATCGCCTCCAAACCTCCCTCAATTTACCCTTTAGAATGATAAGGGGATTTTTTTTTCTTCTACACTTGTATGTGACCTATACTGTTCATCTCCTCTGGTGTTGGTAGACTGTAACATATTATGCTCCCTACAGCTTTGCATATTTCTTGATGCCTTCTTCATAGCTCTTCATCTCCTCTGGTGTTGGTAGGTTGCTTAATAGGGTAACCCTCGCTGTTGACACCAAATCTTTGCACTCTGATGTGGAAGGATCTATCCGCCTTATCTGGACTTCCCAAACCTTTCAAAATTTGGAAAATTTCAGCAAGATCTTGACATTTCTTAACTCAGAAGTTGTTCAAATAACTGAAATACCTTACGGAAAAAGAATTGCATAGAAGAGACAAGACATATCCACATTGATATTCCTGCAGACTGCATACTTAACACGACCTGAATGCTCAAGTCTAAACAACTACTTCATGAATCAACTAGTTGACATGCATGTTTGTTTCTCTAATTGTGAGTTCAGTTTGTAGCGAACAAGGTACATGTGATTTAGCACCGTTACGTAACTTACGTATGGTATATACACACGTTCTAACTTGCATAAGAATGCATATGCTAATATGCTTGTGACTTGTGGGGTGGGAATGGGTTCGAATGGGTTGAACCCATAATGAGGTAAATGGTTTGAGTTGGTTTGGATCGAAGTTATATGTAGGTTGGGTTGGTTTGGTTTTTGAATGTGGACTGGTGGGCTGGGTTTGATTTGATTCATGTGTTTTATTGAAATGGGCTGGTGTGGGTTTAGGTTGGTTTCTAGAACATTAGCATGCCTACCTACAACTATAGGTAACAAACTTGAACTGAAATCCATTAAGCCATTAAGGTAGTCTTGCAGCAGCAAAGGAAGAACTATACAAGAAAGAAAATTAGCTCCCTCTATAAGCCCTTCAGTTATCACCAAAGTATCCAATAAATCAGACCCACCATTTGTGCTGTTGTGCATGATCTTTATTACCACACTACTGCTGAGCTCCTCCTCCTCTCCCCACAATGGCGGCGTTTTCCTCCTCATAACATGGTATCAGAGTCAAGAGGTTTTGAGTTCAAGACCCAGTTGGTATAATTAAAAATAATAATTGCAGCTCACTTCTATTCCACATCTTAGGCCTGAGGGAGCCTACACGTGAGAAAGAGTGTTGAAGTATAAGTGAATTGTCCACTTTTTCTCATCAGCTTAAGCTTTTTGGGTGAAAATTTGATATATGCCATTGCAGAGTGTCCAAATCAGAGAAGTGTCACTACAAAGTGACGACTCTTAAAAATACCATTGTAGACATAACTTGCTCAAAAAAATGCCACTAGTATACGTATTCTATCAGTATTGGACCAAATTGCCCCTACCTTCTCCCTCCTCACACCTGTCTTCTTTATCAAAATTTTCCTATTTTTAGAGATCCGTCCACACATCACCGTCAGCTGCATCCATCTTCATAGTTACGTCCTCAGCTGCAACCATAGCATCCACCAACATGGAGATAGAGGCCCAGAACCAAGAGGTGGCCGTCCTCCATGCTGCCATATCCAAGCTGCCGTCATTGATCCCATCCCCCTATGCCGACGTGCTATTCACCGCCCTCGTCGTCGCGTGCGCCCCGCTGAGCCCCGTCGATGTGGCCAAGCTGGGTCCGGAGGATCGGAGGATGCGGGAGGACCTTGTTTGCCTCTGCTCCAACGCTGAGGGCTCGAGGCGTACTCCGCCGACGCGCTCGCTGCCCTCGATGACCCGCTCGATCACCTCGCCTACTTCCCGTACTACGGTAGCTACGTCCGCCAGAGCGAGCTGGAGCACGAGCTCCTGGCACGCTACGTGGTGCGGGGCCTCGCCGTGCCAGCGCTTCATCACGTTCGTCGGGTCAGGCGCGATGCCGCTCAGCTTGCTCCTGCTCACCGTGCACCACATACTGGGCGTGGTCTTCGACAACTACGACCGGTGTGGCGCGGCCAACGATTGGGCGAGGAGGTTGGTGTGCACCACCAGCAGCGACGATAAGGGCGGCATGGTTGCGCGCATGTCGTTCCGCCACGTGCAGCGTTGCGGACGATCGTGAGCTCGCCCGTCTGACGACGCCGTCTTCCTGGCAGCACCCGTCGGCTTGGAGGCGGAGGAGAAGATCCGAGTGATAGTGCTTCCATGGATGAGCTTGAGACATGGAAATGTGAAGAACACGGGGGCAATAACGTCCAATATTTGTGACATATGTAGATCGGTGGTATTTCTATGAGCAAGAGATGTTTGCAATGGCATTTTTAGGAGCCGTCACTTTGTATTGGCACTTCTCTGATTTGGACACTCTGCAATGGCATATATCAAATTTTCCCTAAAAAAATAGTATCTACAATCAACATACAAATAACACTTACAAAGCACTCCACCGCCGAGTGGCAGCCTGGCAGGGGCACAACAGGCAAGCGGAAGGACACGCATATACGTGTGCACATATGGACCAGTGAGTGCCACCATGGACAACCCCACAACATAGGCGTCCTCCGAAGCACACATAGCATGCAGGCCAAGGTGGAGGTGCATGTCGTATTGCTCCAGGGGTCCACGGCTAGGCAGCACCAGTCGGCATCAGCCGACATGAAGCACACGCCCAGCGTCGAGGTGTTGAAGCGATCTTCTCTTCCCTTGTGCTTCTATGTTTCATCTACGACAGCCCAACCTCAAGTGCTGAGTCACCAAGGTTGTAGCTGTGCAGCGTGGTTACACAACTCTCATGCCTTCTCGACCTTGGCCTGGTCACTACCACACTTAGCGTGCCTCCTCCAAGTTCTGTTAGGATTTGTTTGTTGAGATCTAAGCAATTTGCGTGGAGGTCTGGGTGGTTTATTGATACGAAAGCGTTTTTGTAGCTGGAAGCCCAGATGGGTCGGGGGAAGAGAGACAAACTCGATCGAGTAGCGAAGGCCCACATGTTGGTGATTGGAGCGAGTAGTGGAACGATCGAGGAGACGAAGAACACATCACTCACCACTACTATATTATTTTTAAGTAGTAAAGATTTGTTTGTTGAGACCAGAGCAATTTACGCGGAAGTGGGTGCTGGGTGGCTTATTGATACAAAAGCGTTTTTGTAGCTAGAAGCAAAGGGGGGTCAGGGGAAGGGAGGTGGAATCGATCGAGTAGCGGAGGCCCACATGCTAGCGATTAAAGCGAGTAGTGGAACGATCGAGGGGATGAGAGAGGGAACGAAGAATGCACCAGTCACCACTGCTACATTCTTTTTAAGTAGTAAAGATAATGGCTATGATTTAAGGGACCATAACTAGCTAAGGTCACTAAACTAAGGACCGGATGCTTGTCGAACCCCAAATTTACAACTTGGGTTCCACTGTGTCAACCTGTGTCATTTCTTGGATCAGTAGATAGCACACATAGATACATCTTTGGATCATTCACATACATCGGATACATTGTACAACAACATAATTTATTACATACCAGGCTGTATGGCCAACTGTTTTACAAAAAGGCCACGAAGGCCACCATATACCATAGTTCTGAGTACAGAATAAAGGATGAGAGTGGAAGCAAAAGGAAACAAAGTGGAGCCATTCACTCTGCCTACAGGTAAGCGACTGGGGGTCCCGACCTAAGCTTCTCCATCTTCTCCATCATCTGGTCCAGATGCCAAGTAGTAGGCATATGGGTCTTGATCAAACGACTCTGAAATATTATATTAAGCGAGCCTGAGTACACAACCGTACTCGCAAGCCAACACACAATGCAATTATTATACATGCAAGGTTAATCAAGGTTAATCAATGGAGGTTCATGGTTCTTTTAGTTGTGCAAAGCTAAGTTTGAATTAGATTATATGTAGTAGCAATTCCTAAGACTTAACCTTTTTTTAACTAATATAGGTTTTATAAACTGAGTTTTTGTTGTAAAGTACTAGTGGAGGATCCAACCTCCTATGCCATTGAGTGGCTCCGTCAACTCAATGCTCGGGTCATATCCCGTACTTCTCACCGGTCCCCACTATGCCATCTCAAATCTCTGGGTTTCAGCCCAGCTTTTCATTCTACCCACAAAATATTTTATAAAAATGAAAGCTAGTTCAAGCAAGTTCAGCAGAGCTTTCGATCATGAGCACGGCTATTCAGATAGTTTTCTTACTCTGCAGAGTTTGTACACTTTACCCACAAAAGATATTCAACTTTATAATGTCCCCAACACACTTCTATAGGTGTGAGACTAAGTTGATTATCACAAAGCCTTTACAATACCCTACCTCAAGACAACTTCACACCGCTAGGTATCACCTCCTTGGGCCTCGCCCCACAGAAGGTCTCCCATTTGCACTGTGCGGTTTCTCTGTGGCTTCTTAATCCATACCCATGCCACACAACCACTAGTGGTGAAGTCACGCCGAAGCGAACAAATTAGTTAGCCAGGTCGTACCCATTATAGACTTGTGGTTGCACTGTTTTTACACGAGAGGTCATCACAAGAACTCGGTCCTTTATTGACTTGAGCAGTTCTTCCCCATATCACCACTGTCGTACACCCAGCATGAGCCACTCTTTCTAGCCGCCCAAGTCGAAGTCTATTTTTCAGTTTTCTTTTGTTTTTAAAATTACCTTTAATTCAACATACCAACCAGACTCCAGTCTCGACTGCCCAAATTTATTTTCATGTTGTTAAATGATGTTGGGCAATTTACTACCCGCATGACAATGTATCTACGCGAGGCTAAGCATGACCTTTAAATAGGTAATTAGTGGCTAACGGGTATCCCATTAATCTAGGGTGACAAGGATAATGCCCAAGTTCAAGGGTTGAAAATTTATACACAATTATAATTAAAGTATTAACTATGAATTTAGACTAACATATTTAGATAAATCATGGCAATGCAATTTCATAATTTAAAATAATATAATTGTGTTTCAAAAATAGGTGCAAAATGATCAAAGTATTGACTCGCCTTGCTCTAGGTACTGCTGATCTTGTTCTTGATTGACTTGAGGGCCCTCGGAAGCTGCAACTTCTATATACACAAAAATAACCAAAATTCGAATAATCACATACAAATTCAAATTGCATTAAAAAATTCAAATGAACTCCAAATTGAGTGTTTTCAGTTTGGTTGGGTAGAGTTTGAATTTACACAAATTTAGAAACAAAAATCACTCGATTCGAAGTTGAAACGAGAGAGGACGGGTTTTCCGAAGTTTGAACCTAATTTAAATCATGGAAAAAGAAAAGAGAGAGAATCTCTCTCACTAACATGTGGGACCCGTGTCCTTTTCTTTTTCTTTTGATTTATTTCCTAAAAGATAAAGCTTCAATGAATAACAAGTGGACCCAGGTATTTTCTTTTCCTTTTATTTTCCTAAAGACATCTATTTTCCAATGAGTGGGACCTACTGTCAGTGTCTCGGTCTAGGAAACATTGCATGGACCAACTTCTACGCGTTTGGTCCACCGGTTCATGGACCAGAGTCCACTGTGCTCTTAATTTCTTTGGGCCCGCGCGTCAGTGACTCAACGGGAAACTTAGGGCATTAATACATCTGGATTTCTGTTCGCGGGCCTGCACGTCAGCTAGACATAACAGCATTTAAATCAATCCTAACTAATGATTTGCCCTAACCGACCGAGATTACGCTATTAATTACGTTGCTACAGAGGTTGTCTTGTTCAGACAAGCAGAGGAGCTCCCGGAGCTTCTCGGCTCACGCTCATCGCCGGCGATAGGGGGCACGGCGGCGCCGGCTAAGGACAAAAACGGAACCCCTAGGTCTAGGCGACCCTACTGGTACCAGCGGCGAGGCTCCGGTGGCCTGTAGCGGCAGCGTGGCCAACTTTAGCGGCGGAGGCGCTCGGAGCCTTGGCGACTTCGCTACTCCGGCAATGCTTCCAACCAACCAAAGCACGCATGAGTATCTACGGGTGGTAAGAAGGTTACCAGAGCGGAGAGGAGTTAGGGAGGTAGTCGGAGATGGGCTAGCAACGACGACCAGCGGCGGCGAGGCGAGCTCGAAACGGCGGCTATGTTCTGCACAAAATGGTGAACAATCAACCCCCGGGGAAACTCAAAGGAGGTAAGGAGATGGTTAGGAAGGAATGAATCGAAGTATACCTCACTGGAGAGGATGGTTCGGTTGCTTTGGTTCTTCTGGCCGGAATCGAGGAAGAAGAAGGCTTTAGCGAGATCCTGTGAACGAAAAACCAAATTAGTTGAGGGGAAATGTTTCTTATGAGCCGGAACACGCCATGACGGGGGTGGAGAGGTGTGGGGGTCACCGGAGTGCCGGCGGCGATGAGGCGGCCCAAAACCGGAGCTCAAACTTTACCTTGCGCTCGGCTTGGTGGAAGAATGGAGAAAGTGGAAGAAGGACTGGGGTGGTGAGGGGAGGAAAATGTAGAGCTCCTGGTGGTCTTTTATAACCCAGGGGGTGGAGAAACGCATGTGGCCAACGATGCTCTCGGCGAAAGCTTGGCGTTGCTCTTGTGGGGTGGGGGGGAGTTGGCGGTGGATTTGACTGAGTTGGGCAGCACAGTGTTGGATTAGGCGACGCTTGATCGACGACGAGTGACGGCCGAGCGACATGCCTCCCATGCATAGTTGCGACGTGGCGCGAATGCCAGAGAAGGTTGACGCCGAGCGAGCGGGCAGTGGCGATGTCGCCGGGAGGGAGAAGAAACCATGGGCTGAGCCAATCAACCGAAGGAGCTGGTTCGGCTGCAGCCACAACGGCTCAAAGCGGTTCGGCCAGAGGAACAGTAAGACGGGGGAAAGAAATGAGATGGAAAACAAAGGAAAGGAATGACAAATATGGTGATTGACCAAAAGCTGGTATTTTGCTAGGAAAATCTCGTTGGCTATTGAACGTTTAGAGGATTAGGTTTTGTACTTCGCACAATATTTCAAAGGGCAATACTTTAAGTAAGTTTTGTTTTTAAGGTTTTTGCTTTTAGGGTTTTCGTTTCTAGGGTTTATGTATTTAGGGTTTTCTGTTTTTAGGGTTTTCATTTCTGAGGTTCCCATTTCATATAATATTCCAAAGGGCAATACTTTAAGTTAGCTTTACTTTTTACCATTTATATTTCTAGGGTTTTCGCATTTAGGGTTTCTACTTTTATCACTTATGTTGGCAAAAATAAAACACAGATCAATTAACTCCAAAAAATGCAAGCGAAAATGATGGCAACAGATAACTTGCAAAAAGTTTTAAAAATCCCATATTTTTGCATTTAGGAACTTTTGGGATATTACAATGCTTTTCTTGTATTCTAAGAATTTCTAGCATGTTTATGCTTCGTTTCCTTAGCAACTGTAAAACACATGCCATTAGTTTTTCGCTTTTTTGTTAGTAACATCCGACGGTTATGATTTGTTAAACATGATTAGGGTTCGCTCAATTAAGGACCGAATGCTATTTTCTCTTAAAATTTCTAGCATATTATTTTTTCTTGGCAAATGAAAAACACCTATCACCAGCTTTTATATTATATGATAGATATTTCTACATTCTAATTGGGCATTGTGTTATATCCTCTCTAACAAAATTTGTTTGATTTTCAGCTCATTCAGGATGGGTGAGTTCGGACCTTCAGATGTCTTTGCCGGCCACCAAGCATTGATAGTATTTTTTGCTGTGATGAGTGTCGCTGGTGGCGCCTTGTTGTTAGCTGGAGCTGTGATGCTCCTTCGGTGGATATGGCGCTGCACTCGCATTGCGATTGCAGTTCACTATTCGAAGATACCGACGATTAGCAGCATAGAGTTAACTGCGGGGGATGAGGAAGGTGGCACACACACCACATGTGTTATCTGCATCACAGAGTTCACTTCAGGGGACGAGGTGGCGGTGCTACGTTGCAGCCATGTCTTCCACCCTGACTGCATCAAGGAGCAGCTTCGGACTGATCCGCGTTGCCCACTGTGCAGAGCACAGTTAGTGTGATGTAGGAGGTTTTAGTATTGGAGTGTTGGAGAGAGCTAGCTCCTGTCTAGCTCAATATTATTTAAATAAAAAAACAGTGTGTTTGGATTGATGTTTCTAATACTATGTGTAATAAACAAACATCTTAATATTATTTATCTGTGGGAACTTGCTTTTTCTAGACTTGTGCGGAATGTAAGTCCGGGTCCTGACATGACCCGGACCAGCCGAGCAAGCTGCAGATGACAAATAGGAGAGGCGGAGACAATAAACAACACCCATTACACCACAACCCCCGAAACCTAGAAAACGCGGTTGAGAAGTGACGACCAGAGTTCTTTCTAGTGAAACTAAAGAGTCTCAAATGTAGGAAGGCAGAATTGACCAAATGGGAAAAGATGATGCAAGAAGCAGATTTAGTGAATAACAATTAACAGCTTACAAAACTAACCATATTAGAATTTAGACTTCAGTCTTCAAACCACCCGAGAAGCAACCAGAGAAGCTGAGAGGGCAACAATCTCCTGAACACACAAAGTAAAATCAACATGGTCAAAGACTCAAAACTAAAAAACAATGAGAACATGTCTATCTGGTGAAGCACAAAAAGTAAATCAACATGCCTTTCTTGCAGCTTGAGCCTTGAGTCATGTGTTGTGGTCCTTGTGGATAATCCAAACCTTATAAATCAATTAGCTAGAAATATTATAATTGCATCAGCTCCTTCACCTTAGGCACTCTATCACAAAACATTAAATGGTAATGCCCACACATCCGGATCCTAGAGTTAATGGTAACAACCACACACATCCAGATTCTAGAGTTAAAGGACCACAATCCTTCTATATAAAAGGAGGCTGGATTTGAGCTCAGGCAAGGTGGCCACGTCATCCCGTTTTTTTTGGTCGTCGGATTTCTGCTGCGTGTGAGGACCCCTGGGTTGTTCCCGCAAGACCGAAGCCTTCTCGGTCTTATGGAGACAACTTTGGGCATCAGGTAAATGGATTCCAAGTTAACTCCACCCAACTGAGAGGCTCGACCGAAACTAGAGCCCCGACGATCATGTGTGCTGCTCCTCTACGAGCACTGCATGATGTTCGGTTCTCCAAGCGGTACAAGCACACACTTAGACAAGTTAAGTGGGAATCCATCGATCAGCGAGCATGAGACCATGTTGGTTTCAGGATCAGTGACCAACATGCTCATACTCACATACAATGTCAATCACATCCATACAACATTAATACATCGATAAACAAAAGACACACATCAATAATAATTAAGTCTACAACTATTACAAGTGGCCGACTAGCCAAATTCAAATAAGATCAATAAGTAGCAGCAAAAGCAATGTAAATAAACCAAAAGTCTAGTATGGTGTGCCCCATAACCCATGGCAACCGACAGAGAGTTGAATGATAGCACCACTTGTCAGCGTCGCCTAAATCGACACTAACGAGCTCATTGGGTGAACAATCTTCCTCACCTAAAACTAGTAGACAAACTGGTTGACTACAAAGGTACTCGCAAGTCTTACACAAATTAAAAATATTTATGTTAGAGGTTATCCAAAGGATGGCATTAGTGGCTTAGTTTTGCAGAAAACGCAACAACTTATATTCAACTAGTTTTCAAATGCCATTTTGTAAACATTTGTTTAAGAAAAGAGGTTCAAAAGACATAGATAATTATATAGTTCAAACAATACCAAAGTGGTTGCCTACTTTGATAAACTATCATGCATGAACATCCCATTCATGCCGAAAATCAAGTTATAACCATATCAACTTTTAATTTCACGTCTAACGATGACGCATACCAAACCAAGTGTTCTCCATAACCATGGACACCGCTATTCGAATAGATTATCTCTGCAGAGGTGTACTACTTTACCCACATGACTCGATTAGCCTATAAGCCTCCGGATAATGACACACTTCCTTAGGTATGTCGGCCGGGGAAATCGAGATTCGGTACTTTTCATCAAGAAAGCCTTAGTGAGTTAGATCACCCATGCGAGATGAAACACCAACTTAGTACATATGCATAGAGCAAATGGTAAGCGGGCACACAAGTTGTGTCGAAGGGCCAGTGTAAGGTAGTTAGTATGTTGGTTTGCCCTCAACAAAAGTAATCATGCTCATTCGCATAGTATATATTACACTGGGTTCCTAAGGAACATAGGATTTCACGGTCTCTATGTCCTCACACCACCTGTGGTCTAAACCAATAAAACCTTCCCCTTACTTGACCAAACGGTACCCATATCCCATGTGTGATAGAACGATCGGTACTTGGAATGAAAGCCCGTGGTTCGGTCCTTAACGGTCCAGACAAGTCAACCACATACCCAAATCTCGTGCATAATAGCACCCACACTTACAACCACTTGTCCAGACCCAAAAACATTTAACAACAACTAGATACAATGATCTGGACAAAAAGAAAAGTAAAAGTTGTTATGTGTTTCCCACAATCAACGAGATAATCCCGTTAATTGACTTAATGCGATTTCTAGACCCGCAATAGCTAAGCATTCAACACAAAACATTTACATCAACACAAACATCTATCTTAAGCATACTCATAAAGGAATTATCAAGGATAACCAGCAAGTATAGGACATAACTAACTACTCACAACATATCGATATACGAAAATAGCATGCAAGCAATAACATTGCATTTCAAACACTAGCTTAATGAAACTGGGATCAATATGATGCAAAAAGAAAGTTCAAATGATGCTTGCCTTCTTTGGAAGTCGAGTTGTTCACTCACGGTGGCGAATGAGTCTACATCGATGGCCGGATGGTATAGAATTAACGACATCGATAAACACCGAGAAATACCTCAAAAACCAAATTGTTAAAAATGCACGAATTTTCTACAGTAGCAAAGTCACGATTTGCGACGCCCCGTGTCATTACCCCAGGGGTAATCACACTTAGGCATACGGATTACTATTCGTTTGCTCAGTAGAACACTGCTCCAACGAATAGTAAGCCTTTACCAGAGTTAACGTAGCAGAACAATAAAATAGAAACTGTACTTTTATTCCAGTTAGCCACGCAAGGTTAAGATTCTTACATAGTAATTTATAACGGCACAATGGGACTACGTCCCTTCGTCTGCCTTCCTTTACTCCATCGGTCTTCAATTCGTCCCTAGCGCCAAATCAGCTGCCCATCTCACCCTGGTCTTCAAAGTCAACGCTCTCGTCTCGTGCGCCTTCAAGACTGCAAGTCCTTCGTCCCACGCAGGATAGTTCCCGGCCGGACTAGGATCTACAAAGGAGAATACTAGCAAGGTTGAGTACAAATTAATGTACTCAGCAAGCATTAATAGCAAAATGCACTTATGACTCATCTCTATTCTTTTCTTCATTTTCTAGCCCATCTCTTTTCTGAAAATAACTCAATAAAACACTAAGTGGCAAAATTTTATTCTGAAAAGACTACTAGTCACTCAGAGAGAAGAAAGACCCCCAGTGGTTCCCGTATGCTCCAATCCAGGAGTCAGGCATGAATTCATGATTTTATTTAGCATCATGCGAGCTTTGTACCACTTTACCCATAGCTACTCTGAACTCTCTTGAACTGGGTCCACCGCATTTCCTTTGATGCGACTACGAGTTCAGAATACATAACGTTTTCCAGGTTACGTGATTAAGTCTCCACCCATTGTTTTCCGTCGGTGTCCTGAGCGCACCCAGTCCTCCACTGAGTTCCAACAATGTTCGTTGGGGCGTTCATCTCTCCTATGCCCCAACACTCCACCTGTTGCGCTACTATAACGCCTTGGACTCCCCCAGTTCCGGACTTATCCTACCGGCCCCTGAGTTCATCATCCCTACACCACCCATGCAATATTACTTACCCGATGTGGAGAGGACAAATCACGTAACAAGGTAGCATTTTATGCCCGCCGAAACGGGAAGATGGTTGGCACTTAAAGACGGCCTCTGATCCGGGTGAGAGTTTTGTTGGTCCTTATATACTAACCCTAAATAAAGGGGTCCCACCTCTTACCACATCATCATCATTTTCTCATCGCCTCCCCTGCCCTGGGCCCCCTTTACCAGCCACAATATTAACTCTTCACTTACCTTCTTCATCTTTCTGAATTCTTGCATCTTTACCTCATCTATTTGATTTAGTTTTAGAGATATAGTTTTGATGCAATACATATATATAAGAGGTAGCGATATACAGTTTACATTTAAAATAGCTAGATTCATGTTCAAGAGGGTCGCTTGCCTTCAAAATTGCAGGAAAGGTTGGCGTAGATGAATCTCTGATCAATCACTCCTGTCGGTACTGGTTCGTCCTCTATAGCAATCGGCAACACGAATAATAATATAATTAAATACATAGTTGATTTCGAGGTGATACTATGGATACATAAGTTAGTGGCTTTCTAAATGTTAGCACAGTTTAATTTAAATAAAACTTTTCGAGATCGCTACTAAGTTAGCACTCCCCAACAAGATGCTCTACACGCGATGCTACCGCTGATCAACACGTGGTATTACCGCCGCTCGACCAGTGGAACCTACCGCCACTAGCAAAACCAACTCAACCCTAGCGATCCCACTCATCCCAGTACCCAACTAAAAACACCAAACTTCCTAATCTAACCCCTAATCTTCTAACCCTAACCTCACCCCCTCTCCCTCTCTCTCTTCTCACCCCTGTCGGCCGGCCCCAAAACACACACGCACAGCACACCTCCCTCACAAATCCTCTCCTCCCCGTGACCGCTCACCCTCTCGCTCACTCGATGTCGCATCTGGTTCTCCGGCCCGGCCGCTCCGCTCTCCATCGCGCCCTCGGCTCCACAGTAGTGGTGTCTCCTCCCACGGGTGCTTCGCCTCTTCCTACCTCTCGATCCCCTTGGTGCTTGGCCTCGCCACCCGGTTGGTCCCGAGTCGCCGCCGCCTGTGTCCCCACGCGCCGCCGGCTTGCTTCTCAGTGGCGTCGCCGCCTAGCGCCTCGGCCGGCTCCGACTTCTTTTATGCCGCTCGATCGCTCTCCTCGTTCTCTCAGGCTCCTCGCGCGGCGAAGGCAGCGCCGCCACATTCGGTCCCCATTGCCGCCCGACCCACGGCCGCGGCGCTCCACGGCGTCGCGCGCTACTCCGACTCCTTCCTCTACTCCCTTCTTCCTCTTCTACTACCCCGGTACTTAGACTCAATTTGGGCGAAAATTATATTCGATCTCGATGATTATGCAGGCTGGAAGGGGTGCTAATGGTGGCTTTGCTTTGCCGCGCTCCAAGGGTAAAACTCCCCTTAAACCTAAGTCCTACCCTCTACTACTCTCACCCTCTACTGCTCTGTGATGAAACTGAACTGAGAGCTACCTGATGATGCTACTGTGTACAAGGGGATTTTGGGGTAGTGCTCAGTGATGATAGATCTGGGGACTGAATGATCTAGAAGTTCTATACTAGAATTGTTGAGATCTATAAGATACTTGGGATCTGTGATGCTTATCGATGATGGATGTGCCACTGTGGGTTCGGCTTTGAGCAGAAATAGTAGTGAGGATAGATGGTTGCTTACCTTGCTTGGCTGGGTTGGGCTGAGGATGGTGGCAGTGGTGTGTGGGTAAGGCTGGCCGGGTGGTCGTGGAGCTCCTCTGTCTTCGTTGATCCTCCGGCTCTTGTCTCTGGCACGGTCTGGTGGCCGCCGATGATTCAACGCTATTGCCGTCGCCGCTGCCGTCCTTGCTCTCCGGCTTCTTCCTCTACTTCCTCCTCTCTACTCCTGTTGGGTTCTGGGATGGGGGCAAGTGGATGGTAGCGCCGGCCTTGTGCTGGTGCTCTCCTCCTTGCTGCCTTGATGCCCTGAGATGGCTTGAGTTGGTCTCTGGTGGGGAGGCAGTGGAGGATCTCCTCTCTGGGCCCTTGCCTTGCTTCCGCTATCTTTGCCTTGTCGCCTTCTATTGTGAGTGGAAATGGTGTATTGTGCTAGCTTCAGCTGGGGGGGATGAACTTCTGAGCATGGCTATGGGGGATGGTTCGGCTGATGGGGGGATGAACTTGGGGAGGTCGTGGTGTCGGATAATTTCGGTGGTGCCCTTGTGGCTGATTAAAGACCACTATGCCCTTGCCCTTATCCTTATGGCTTTCACAAGGTAAGATTTTTGTTGGGGGCTTTTTGGTCTATGGTTTGAAAATCACTATACGTGGGTGCCCGATTAAAATAAACGCTGAGTGATGAGACCCACGGAAGTGACAGATACCGAATGACTTCGAGTGGTCTAGATATCTTGATGATCAAGAGGCCGACTAACTCCGGTTGGTTTGGGTATCTTGATGGTCAAGGGACCAACTACTCAGGTTGCTTCGGGTATTCTACTGCACTTTGGGGAAAATCTGACGGCTATTTCCTTTATTCTACTACTCTCAATTACTGCTTTCAACTTGGCTCGCTAACCGTTTTTTGCATTCTTGGCGAGCGATGGCAATGGATCAAAGGATGGTTCGATAAACTAGCGACCAACGGATGAGGATACAAGGAGGGCTTCGACAGAATGCATGCAACATTTTAATTTTATTAATAGATGCAAACTACTATGGGTTGTAATTATTTACATAACAATTGATGAAATGAAATGATGAGGATGCACTGCTATTGCTCTACTTACTAGAAATGCAATGCTCGCGAATCGAAACCCACTAAACCAACGCGCTGACGACAAACTAGAAGCTTAACGACGATCGCGACACTACTGCTAGCTTACTGCTAAGCCGAGATTAATTATCGCTAAATACCGATTACTGAAAAATAGATTAGCTTAATTACGCGGGTTCTCACATGATTTTAGATGAATTTAGGTGAAAGAATTATTCCATTTGGATCTAGTGTGTGAGAGTTATAGCGGTTTGAATTTGATTTTCAGAAAATCCAAATTAATTAGAACACATTCTTGTTCACGAATTGAATTATTTGGCCAAAATTTGCGAGTAGTAGGGAGGATAAGGATTATATGGATGGATAGAGAATATTAAAATAAGACCAAAATAACTTGGTTCATCTCATTTGGAGTTTTTATACATTAGTTATGAATTTTTAAAGTTATCAGCTTTTTCTATTGTAAAAATAATAGAGTTATGGATCATTTTCCAAAACTATATTCTCTGCTATAGAGACATGTTTGAAATCTATTTTAAAATAAAGTTAACTTAAAATGAAAATTATCAAAATTGGTTTCACTGTTTTTGGAGTCAAAACAAATTAGTTATGTATTTTTGAAGTTATTCAAATTTTCAGTGTGTAAATTAATGGATTCCGAATTTTATAAAGCTTTTAATACTTTCTCTACCAAAGCCTAACTAGCCTCTGCCACTGACGAGTGGGGTCCAGTGAATAGTGTCATTTCTCATTTTAATTTTCAATTTAACCGCGCTGACATGTGGGGCCCATTCGTCAAATACACAAAATGGTGAACCCAGTTCAGCGGTGCACAAGCACCATGCAAAATGCACTTAAAGTGCCTAGGCCCACCTGTCATTGACTCAGAGTTATCAAAAAGACCAGCTAAGCCTGGATTTCTGACAATGATCCTCCATTAATTGCTAATCAAGGTGCTTAAGTCCTGATGACACTACTACAGGATTTGTCGGACGTTTCGACAAAATGAGCTCGGCTTGACCGGAGCCTCGCCGATTGCCCGCCACGGCGCACGAGCTAAGGGTATGAATGGAACCGCAATAGGCATGCGCACCTAACGGTAGAGGTCTTGGCGGTGAGGTGGGCTATCACGCAACTAGCCGAGGAGAGCGACGACGAGATACGACAATAATATGCATGCAATAGGGAGCTCCGCTTTGTGCCTCTACGTGGGTGCTCGAGCGTCTAAGAGCTATAAGGAAACTACTTGAACGTTGGGGAGAAGAAGAGATGGCCGGAGCTGGCTTGTCATCGTTAATGGCTCGACGGTGGAGATGTTCCTCGAGGAGATGGAGACCTAAGAAAAGAGAATACAAAATAGTTGTCAGAGATGCTTAAGTGAGGTAAGGTGATGGTGTAAACGCGAGGGATTTGATAATGCTTTACCGGCCGGAGCTGGAGAGGAGGATTAGGGTTCTTCGGCCGACAAAAGGGGGTCTTCAAATTCAGGAGCTCCTGTGTAAGGATGGCCAAATTGACCAAGGGGAAAACTTAGCAAGCTAGAGCATGCATGGTGATGCACAAGAGCGATGAAAAAACTCATCGGATACAATATTTGCACAAAGATGGCCTTCGGGGCGTGCTCTAGAGACGGTGAGGGCACGAACATGGTCCGTGATATACAAACAATGACAAAGGCTCAATTGAGCTTAGATGAAAAAGGCATGGAAAGTAGGAGCTCGGAGACTAGATTGTGTGGACTTTATCGAAGAAACGGGCCAATGCGAGCTCCTTCTTCCTCAGCACCGAGAGGAAAGATGAGGAGAATGCTGAGGTGGGGAGGGGCTTTAACTCGAAAAAAAAGACAGGAATGGGAACGTCGTTGAGTGGCGATGCCCTGGGGTTGGCTGGTATGTGTGGCGGATTGACGGCCTCGAAGGGTGCGGGCAGAGCTTGGCGGGTGCGTGGCATGTGGCGCTTGAGCGTGCTTATGCCGCGACGGAAGAAAGAGCTGACCGCCGACCCGGGTCGGTGGTGCGAAACGGGCCAGCCAGGTCTCGTGTGGCGTGGTGCGATTAGGCAGCTCGGTCGAAACAAGTCAAGTGGACCAGGTCCGGTCGGTTGGGTTAGGTTCGGTTTGAGTCCAAATGTTGACCGATGGTTTAAAACAAACCTAGGACTTTGACCAGGTCTTAAAAAGTATAAATAAATTTCCCAAAATCCTAAAATAAACCAGAGGGGTTCCTGGGAAGGTCTAGTGTTCAGAAAAATTATTAAACCTCACTGTTCATGATTAATTTGTATAATTTGAATTCAAACCTAAAGTAGGTTATTGAATTGAGTTAGAATTTTTTGAGGGTGGAATCTAGTTACAAAAATTTGGTAAAAATTATATTAATTCATTATAATTAATATAGTATTTGAATAAATTATTTCCAGAGGATGATCAGATGTTTTTATTACTGATTTCTTTTGAGAGTTCAAATTAGGGTGCATGTTTAATCTCTTTTTGAGATTTGATTTTTCGAGTGCAATATATAATGTAAATGCTTGAAAACAATGATGCACACTCATGAGATGCATAATAATCCTGTTTATTAAAATAGGGATGTGACAAACCTTCCCCCTACAAAAGATCTCGACCCTGAGATCGCGGTAGGGTGGAAGTTCGATAGGAGGGTTGTACAAGAAGATATACATCTGCTGTCTTGATTTCCTTCAAGGATAGGGCTAAGATATCCTAACAAGGTTACAAAGAGTTCTATTATATTTTCCTTTCCATTGCTTTGTTTAATATTTCCTTTCTTGATTCGAAGGCTCTTCAAGTAGAAGGAAATAGATCAGGATAAATAGTTCGCATTCGGTCTTCACGTTCCCAATTTGATACATCTTTTGTGTGGTTGCTCCATTGAATCCTTAAGGATTTAATGGTTCGATTCCTTGTTTGGCGCTTCTTTTCTTCAAAAATGCGAATCGGGTGCTCCCGATAAGAAAGATCGGGTTGCAAGTCGAGGACTTCTAATGGAGTTGCTTCTATTGGGACTCGGAGGCACTTCTTTAGTTGTGAAACATAAAAAACATTATGCACATCCGAAAGTGATGGTGGAAACTTCAACTGATAAGCCTCACATCCTCGCTTATCTGAAATTTGGAATGGTCCAATATATCGGGGTGCTAACTTTCCTTTGACTTGGAAACGATGTGATCATTTCATTGGTGTGACTTTAAGGTAAACATGATCGTTCACCTCAAAACTCAACTCACATCAACGATGACTGGCATACGACTTCTAATGATATTGTGCCGCCCGTAGTCGTTCACGGATCAGGCGAACTTGCTCTTCTGCTTTTTGCACCAAGTTCATACCATAGAATGATCTTTCCCCGGATTCGGACCAGTTTAATGGTGTCCTACAAGCTCATACAATGCCTCGAAAGGTGACATTTGTATGCTTGATTGGTAGCTATTGTTGTAGAAAAACTCCACATAAGGCAAACACTTCTCCCAATTCTTGTTGTAAGACAACACACAAGCTCGGAGAAGGTCTTCCCATATTTGATTCACTCTCTCAGTCTATCCGCCTGTCTGCAGGTGATATGCGGTGCTAAAAGAGAGGTCAGTCCCTATTGCTTGATGGAGACATTTCCAGAAATAGGATGTGAACTGAGTGCCTCGATCTGAGACGATCACCTTTGGCACAGCATGGAGACAGACAATTCTTGAAATTTATAACCCAGCTAACTTGTTGCCATCAAAGGTGGTTTTGATAGGAATGAAATGGGCAACCTTTGTTAGACGATCGACAATTACCCATATGGAATCAGACTCAATCTGAGTTTTTGGAAGGCCGGTGATGAAATCCATGCCGACTTCTTCCCACTTCCACTTGGGAATAGGTAGGGTTGTAGTGTTCCTGTTGGTTTAAAGTTCTCGGCCTTGACTCATTGGCATACGTCGCACTCGGCAACATACTGCGCGATTTGCCGCTTCATTTGACTCCATCATAGTCTCTTTTTCAGATCCTGATACATCTTGGTACTCTCGGGATGTATAGAGAATCGAGAATCATGAGCTTCCTTGAGAATCAACTCTCTCAATTTGCGGTCAAATGGCACCACCTAATAGTTCCCAAACCATAGGGTGCCTTGTGCATCTTCGGTGAAGCATTTAGCCCTGCCTTGCTTCATTTCTTCTCGGATTTGGGCCACTTCCATGTTAGTCTTCTGGGCTTCTTTAATCTGGTTCTCAAGTGTGAAATTCACCCTTAGGGCAACAAGGGATCTTTCTTGAATCATCTCGAGGTTTAGGCGCTGGAATTCGGCGCACAGCCTTACCGAGGTGGATGTTACTGGCAAACAGTTACATTGAGATTTTTGGCTCAATGCGTCGGCCACCACATTGGCTTTTCCTGGGTGATAGTGGAGTCCCATAACATAGTCCTTGATTAACTCTGAGCCATCTTGTTTGCCTCAAGTTCAAATCGGCTTGAGTGAAAATATATTTGAGGCTCTTGTGATCGGTGTAGATCTCGCAACGGTTACCGATGAGGTAATATCGCCAAATCTTTAGAGCATGAATCACACCTGCTAGCTCTAAGTCATGAGTGGGGTAATTTGCCTCATGGGGTCTCAATTGCCTTGATGCATAAGCCACAACTCGGCCTTCTTGCATAAGTACACAACTGAGCCCATGGCAAGATGCATCACAATATATGTCGAAGATTTTGTGAATATAAGGCAGAATAAGAACTAGAGCTTTGGTCAAACATTCCTTTAAGATTTGAAAAATTCCTTCACATTCCGTTGACCATTCGAACTTCTTTTCTTTCTTAATAAGCTGGGTCATTGGCCTCGCAATTTTCGAGAAGTTCTCGATGAACCTACGATAGTATCCTGCAAGTCTGAGAAAACTGCTGATCTCGGTGATGCTCTTGGGTTGTCTCCAATTCAGTATATCTTGCACTTTGCTAGGATCAATAGCGACACCTCCTTTGGATAACACATGACCCAAGAAACTAACTTCACGAAGCCAAAACTCGCACTTGCTGAATTTTGCATAGAATTGATGTTGACGAAGTGTCTCCAACACAAGCTTCAAGTGTTGCTCGTGTTCTTGATCGAACTTGGAGTAGATGAGGATGTCATCGATAAACACAACGACGAACTGATCCAAATATTCCATGAACACCGAATTCATAAGATTCATGAAGTATGCTGGTGCATTGGTCAATCCAAAAGACATAACAGTGTACTCGTACAGACCGTAACTAGTAGAGACTGATGTCTTCGGTATGTCTTCAGTTCTGACTTTGATCTGATGGTATCCCAATCTCAAGTCAATCTTGGAGAATACTTGAGCTCTACTCAGTTGGTCAAACAAGTCATCGATCCGTGGGAGCGGATACTTGTTCTTGACAGTGATGTCGTTTAACGGATTGTAATCAACACACTTCTGCAAACTCTTGTCTTTCTTCTTGATGAATAAGGCTGGGCATCCCCAAGGTGAGGAGCTCGATCGAATAAAGCCCTTATCTTGTAACGCCTTGAGTTGTTTTTTCAATTCAACCAACTCATTTGGAGGCATTCGATACAACCGTTTTGAAATGGGCGCAGTACCGGGTGCAAGCTCAATCACGAACTCGACTTCGCGATCAGGCGGCATGCCTCTAAGTTCTTCGGGAAAGACATCTGAGTATTCACATACCAACGTACCTCTCTAACTCAAGAGTGGAACTCGCTTTCATAGCATAAAGATGAGAACCGACAATTAGTGGAGCAAAAACGACTTGATCGCCGTCTTCACTTGTGACAGAAACTGACTGCTGAGCACAATTGATTTGTCCTTGATTCTTGGACAGCCAATCCATCCCTAATATAACATCAATTTCTGCTGAATTTACTACTATTTGGTTGGCTAAAAATTCTACCCCTTGAATCTTCACTTTTACGTCCTGGCAGATTCGATCGGTTTGCACAATCGATCCCGGAGACTGAATGTGACAAGGTGGTCAGATATCGCTAGTCGCTCCTCCTCGCTTGAGCTCTCCTTGTCCCTATCTTTCCGAGCTCGCGAGAAGAGCAGGTGGCTCTGCTTCTGAGTTCACCGCCCTACTTGGTTGTAGAGGAGGCCGCGGGAGGCGGTCTGCGGCGGCTGGGGGTGAGGCGGTGGCGGAGGAGGCACGAAGCGTCGGTGCTAGAGAATGTTAGGTTGGGCGGGGTGAGGGAGGTGGGACGACGGCGAGGCGGTGAGGTTGCCGCCGGCCGCCGGCGGGGGAGGAGGGGGTAGGGGAGGCGGATGAGGGGCGCGGAGCTACAACCGTGGGGGAGGAGAGGGAAAGTAGGAGAAGTTGCGGTGGTGGAGAGTCGTGGGGGAGGAGGAGAGGGAAAGGGAAAGTCGTCAGGAGAGGGAAAGGCATGATCCTATCCCGTCGATTGGGGTATTTGACGGGATACCATCCTGTAGCAGCGTCCTTTTTATAGGGGAACGCTACAAAATGGTATACCATTCGACAGTGACGGTATAGGAACTCCGGGTCTCCTCGCCTCCTTCTCCCGCATCGCTGCGCCGCTCCTCCCCTCGCCTCCTCCGTCACTCCTGCATCGCTGCGCCGCTCCTCCCCTCGCTCGAGCGCTCCTTGTCCCCTGTCTTCTCAAAGCTCCGGCAAGAGGAGCGGTGGCTCCGCCGGTATGGGTTCACTACTCCCCACTTGTTGTAGAGGGAGGCCGAGGAGGAGGCGGCCCGACGATGCACGGCGGCGGGGGCGTTGGGCGGTGGCGGAGGGAGGCACGAGAAGGCGTCGGCGCTAGAGAATGTTAGGTTGGGCGGGGTGTGGGTGGCGGGGGAGGTGGACGGCGGCGCGGCGAGGCGGCGAGGTTGCCGCCGTTTGTCGACGGGAGAGGAGGGGGTGGGAGGAGGCAGAGGAGGGCACGGAGCTATAGCCGTGGGGAGGAGAGGAAAGGAGAAGTGCGGCGGTGGACAGCCGTGGGGAGGAGGAGAGGGAAAGGGAAAGTCGTCAGGAGAGGGAAAGGCGTGATCCTATCCCGTCGATTGGGGTATTTGACGGGATACCGTCCTATAGCAGCGTCCTTTTTATAGGGAAATGCTACAAAATGGTATACCGTCGACAAGATAGGAACTCGGGTCTCTCGCCTCCTTCTCCCACATCGCCGCACCACTTGTCCCTCGCTCCTCCATCCTCCCACATCGCCCGCGCTCCTCCTCGCCGAGCGCCTTGTCCCTTGTCTTCTCGGAGCTCCTACGAGAGAGCGGTGGCACCACCACTATGTGTTCACCGGCTCCCACCGGTCAGAGGGGAGGCCGAGGAGGCGGCGGCGGTGCGGGCGGCGGTGGGAGGCATTGGGTGGTGGCGGAGGGAGGCACGAGAAGGCGTCGGCGCTAGAGAATGTTAGGTTGGGCGGGGTGAGGTGGCGAGGAGGACGGACGGCGTGGCGGCGGCGAGGTTGGCACCGGGCGGGGAGGAGGTGTGGGGAGGTGTAGGAGGGGCGCGGAGCTATAGTCGTGGGGGAGGAGGGGAAAGGAGGAGTAGTTGCGGTGGTGGAGAGTCGTGGGGGAGGAGGATAGGGAATGGGAAAGTCATCAGGAGAGGGAAAGGCGTGATCCTATCCCGTTGATTGGGGTATTTGACGGGATACCGTCCTGTAGCATTGTCCTTTTCTATAACCTTGCAAAATTTGAGGATCATATCATTCGCAATTGCAAGAAATGAAAAAGGCAAAAGTATCACATCAATAGTGGAAAGTGATTTTCCACAGTTCCTCATTATTCCTTTTTCACTTTTCATCAATTTATTTTCTAAGGTTTGATTTTTACATTTTGCGCTTATGTAGAGCATCCCCAACTCTTATAATTTTATTGAGAATTTGTTGAAAACTTATGTCGGACTCGGGAGTAATACTTCCAAATTTTCTTTGTATTCTACACTAGTCTCTAGAACAGTAACTAGTGTACACAGTAAACAAATATGGTAACATCCATAATTTTCAGAACTTTATTAATAAATATCAGAGTTTATTACAAGAAAGACTTACGAGCCAACAATAAGAAACACAGCGGAAGACAAAAAAGTAGTAGAGTCCAGCTAATCTGCCATATGCAATCGATTGAGGTAACAGCCTAGTTATCGAGATCCTTAGCAGTTGCGAAGTCCTTCTCGTCTAAACAACATTTATTAAGTAGGCATGAGTACAAAAATGTACTCCGCAAGTTACACCCATAATAGAGTTAAAGCATGCATGGACATTATCAAAGGAAGGGTTATAGGGTTATTTGTGCAAAAGCAATATTTAACATTTTAAATACAACAGCTAAGTTCAAGTGCTCAAGTTTTACTATGTCTAAAATCAAATTTTATTTTTATTCATCAATTATTGAGTGCACGATAAACCTCCATACACAAATGGTGAAGGACCAACCCCCTTACACGAAGGCTTTCTGCCCAAATTTTCCACATGGAACAACCATCCATGAAATCATTTTTGTTTAAACATTTTTAAAACGAAACCATAGCCTAATCTGCGAAAGGCTTTGCTCAGCATGTTCATGACCGTGGACACGGCTATTCAAATAGATTAATACTTTGCAGAGTTTATACATCTTTACCCATAAGAGATAGTTGCTTAACATGTCGGCCAAGACATGCTTCCGAATGCGTGCGACTAAGCAGCTATCAGACTAAGCAGCTATCATGAGACCTTTACCCTACACTATTTCAACGTAGTTATCCCCGCTAAGGATTCATTACCGTACCCTTCGTGCCAAATGATAACCCTCTCTTGCGCCATGTGGGTATTAAAAATAAGTCTTCACGACACCCACACATCTAAATGATACAACTACGGTGCAATAGTACAGTTTAATTAGCCAAGTGTGTCCCATACCAGACTTGTGGTGGTTTGATTATGACTTAACAATCCGCAGCTCGCAGACCGGTCCTTAAATGACTGGATAACTTCCAAAACAATCCATGGAAAGAACTTGTTCCGAGGCGATTTCTCTATCTATTGCTGTGCAGATAGCTTGGAGGTCAATGACGGTCAACGGCGAGGAGGATCAGGACTAAGTTTGGAGAGCTGAGGTCCAGAACGATCATGGATGCCGGGTGAGGTCAAGTGACTCAAGTGTGGTGCAAAATAGACGAGGATGATCGAACGAGCAGTTTGATGCAATGGGTTGATCAAGCGGCGCGGGGTCGGTGCAAGTGCCTTGGTAGTTCCGGTGGGATCCGAACGGGAGAGACTTGCCGACATGATGAGAGCTATTGATCAATCTATGCGTGGCGAAGCAGGCGAGTGCTTCGCGCTGATGGGACTCGGTTCTTGGAGAAGGATCGAGAAGGGGTATTTTGATAATTTCACCAAATACCGCCTTTGTGACTTTTGGCTAAACCACGGCGCGGGACGGCGCAAGGTGAAGTGGTTTAAGTCAAGAGATGATGGATACGACGCTTTAAAATACGTGCGTAAGTGTCCTGTTTGTGTTTGGCCTTAATGGGAACCCATTAGAGAAACTCTTCTAGAAGCTAGGCCTCTAGTATAAATAGGAGGGGTGCTGTCACACAGCTCCCAAGCACTTGATTTGAAAACCCTAGTTTTGGTTTTAGGGACTTAGAGAGAAAGAGAGAGGCTTAGGGTTCTAGGAAGATGAGTTGATTGTGTGCTCATGGATTGAGCTCTTGTCCTCCTTGAGGGAGTGGCTGTAACCAGCAACAATCACGAATCAATCCATGGATGATTTCCCAAATATGTGTCTCTTTGTGTTCTTCTTTCTTGTTTTGTGATTTTGAGTCCATATTTGATCCTTTGGTTTTTGGTTGATCTCTTGCCCTCTTCTACCTTGCTGTGATGTGTGGGAATACATCTAAGATCATCTAGATCATCAATCTCCCACGAGCAAGTGTTTGGTCGAGTTTTCGTTTTTGCTCGGTTTTGAACCCTCCTTGGTAAAACTGAAAAAGATCAAAACATTGACGTAGATCTATTCGATCGTCACTTGGAATAAGTTCCAGATATCCTTAGGAAGGTATGTTCCAAGTTTGGTCAAGGTTGGCCGTGTAGATCAAAAGTTAGACCGATTTTTGTTTTGATTTTGGGCTGTCTGCACTGTTTCTAGTCAGGGCCGGTCAGACCGCTATCTAGCCGCCGGTCAGACCGTCAGTCGGTTTGACCGCGCAATAGCCGTCGGTCTGACCGGACCAGAGGATTTGATCTTCTCTTTTTGGGTCTTTTGCTTTGGGGGTTGATTAGATTTAACACAAGACTTCCACTGCACTTCTTAGCTATCATAGCTACTAGAGAAAAGTACGTGTTGAATCTATTCAAGGTGAATTTTGATAAAGCGTCTATCCACCCCCCTCTAGTCGCCTTTCGATCCTACAAGTGGTATCAGAGCCCGGTTAGCTCTTCTCATAGATCTTAACCGGTCTTTGGAGCCATGGCGACTGACAAGTATTTAACCAAACCACATATCTTTGATGGATCTGATTTTGCTTACTGAAGGCTCATATGCAAGCCTACATCGAGGCTCAAAGGCGTGCTATTTGGCTTAAGGTCAAAAATTCATATGTTGTGCCAGTCAATGACAATGTAATCACTCCAGATGTTGAGGCTAATAGCAAGGTTCGAAACTTCTTAATTCAAGGACTTAGTCGATCTGAGTTTGAGCGCGTGGCTCATTTGAGGTCTGCTCACGAGATCTGGAAGACCCTTTGTGACTATCACGAGAGCTCTATTGTGATCAAGGAAGTGAGACAGAACCAATTGAAGAAAGAATACTCAAAGATTGAGTAAAGGCCTGGTGAATCTTTAGATGAGCTATGGGGGAGGTTCTCCAAGACTATTTCTAATCTTCGCTCTGTGGATCTTGTTTTTACTGAGTCTGAGAATGCACACCAGCTCTTAGGTGCTCTTGATGTGAGAGTCTGGGGTTGAAGATCACTTTCATCAATGACAACACTGTCATGAGTGAGCTTACCATGGATAAGCTCTACTCGAGGTTGAAGACACATGAGATTGACTTTATCTCGCGTCTCCCCAAGACAAAGTCGATGGCTTTAGTGGTTGACCCATCCAAGAGTAGCTCTTTTGATTCTTTGGACTCTAGCTCATTTGGTCTTTCTTTGTCCGCTTTGCATTCTTTGAGCGATGAGCAACTAGAGAAGATACCTGAGGATGATTTAGCTCTCCTCTACAACAAGGTAAGGAACAGAAGGAGAGGTGGCCCTATCACATGCTTTGAGTGTGGTGAGCAAAACCACATTCGCTCCAAGTGCCCCAAGCTGAGGGGCAAGGTAGAGAAGGACCCTCGGAGACGTCCTCAAGCTAAGGATGCAAAAGCTAAGAAGCCCAACTATCGCAAGTTTGTCAGCCAGGTTCTTGCCGCTCTTGAGAGTGTTGATATGAGCGACGTGGACTCGGGTACGGAGGACGACGACGATGATTCTCACAGCAAGAGGAAGGCTTAGGACTTCACCGGCATGTGCTTCATGGCCAGGGACAGCCACGACGTCGACTCTTCCAACGACGACGATCTTTTCAGCGATCCCGATGAGGTCCGTCGTGCGAGGAAGGAGGACATATGGCTTGTTGACTCTGGATGTTCTCGACACATGACTGGAGATTCTAGATGGTTCTCCTCCCTCACACGTGCATCCGGCAATAAATTGATCACATTTGGGGATGCTTCTACTGGGACCGTGATAGCCAAGGGCACAGTGCGCGTCAACAACAAGTTCATGCTTAAAGACGTCGCTTTGGTAAGTAAGCTGAAGTATAATCTGCTATCTGTTTCTCAACTGCTTGATGAGGGTCTGGAGGTAAGGTTTAAGAGTGGAGTGTGCAGAGTTCTAGACTCCTCGGGTGAACATGTCTTTGGAATATCTAGATTTGAGAGGATCTTTTGTGCTGATTTCAGTGTCTCTTCTGCTTTTAGCCCTAGATGTCTTGTAGCTTCTGATTCTCAGGATCTAGTGTTGTGGCATCGTAGGCTTAGACACATAGGCTTCGACCACTTGACTAGAGTCAGTAGCAAGGATTTGATTAGAGGTTTGCCTAGGCTGAAGGCTGTTAGAGACCTAGTGTGCGCTCCCTGTAGACATGGTAAGATGGTTTCTACTTCTCATCCACCTCTTACTTTAGTGATGACTGATGGACCTGGTCAGCTCTTGTACTTAGACACAGTTGACCCATCTAGAGTCCAGTCTGCAGGAGGGAAGTGGTATGTGCTGGTCATTGTGGATGACTTTTCTAGATATTCATGGGTTTATTTTCTGGTTTCTAAAGATGAGGCTTTTGGTTTCTTTAGAGAGTTGATCCTTAGACTTGCTGTTGACCTTCCTGGAGCCTTGAAAGCCATTAGGAGTGACAATGAGACAGAATTCAAGAACTCTTCTTTTGCCACTTTCTACATTGATAGGGGAATTGAGCACTAGTTCTTGTCTCCTAGAGTTCCCCAGCAGAATGGTGTTGTAGAGAGGAAGAACATGACCCTTGTAGAGATGGCTAGGACCATGCTAGATGATCATTCCACACCTAGGAGGTTTTGGGCTGAGGCGATCTCTACTGCTTGTTATGTTTCTAATAGGGTTTTCTTGAGATCTGTGATTGGCAAAACTTCTTATGAGCTTAGATTTTTCATAGGCCTAAGGTCTCGCATTTTAAGATTTTTTGTTGCAAGTGCTTCATTCTTAAACATGGCAACTTGGATAAATTTGAATCAAGATGTTCTGATGGTATTTTTCTTGGATATCCTGCTTATTCTCGTGGCTATCGTGTATTTAATTTGGATACTAACAAAATTATTGAGACTTGCGAAGTCACTTTTGATGAGGCTAGTTCTGGTACTAGACCCGATGGTGCAGGTACACAAGTTTCTGAAAGCATCTTTGTCGACGATGACTCTGAGGATGAGGACCCAATCCATCCTCCAGTCACTTCTGAGATGGTTGGAGAGCCTGCTTCTACTTCTACAGTTTTAGCTGAGCAGCCTCCTCCTACCTTCACCGACGATGTGAGTGGCTCTGCTCCTACCTCAACAGCCCATGAGGTAGAGGCCACTTCTGCACTAGGACCTCCTCTTCATATCCAGCGACGACACCCACCTGAGCAGATGATTGGGGATCTTTATGAGCGAGTCACTCGCTCCAGGTTTATTTCTCTAGATTCTCATGCACATTCTGCTTTTGTTACGTCTTTTGAACCCCGAGATGTCACCCATGCTTTATTTGATTCCTCTTGGGTCAATGCCATGCATGAAGAGCTTGAAAATTTTGAAAGAAACAAAGTCTGGACCTCAGTTGAACCTCCACCTAATCATAATGTAATTGGAACAAAATGGGTTTTCAAAAATAAGCAAAGTGAAGATGGGTTGGTAGTTCGCAACAAGGCTAGGCTTGTAGCTCAAGGTTATTCCCAGATAGAAGGCTTAGATTTTGAAGAGACCTTTGCTTCTATAGCTAGATTAGAAGCCATTCACATTCTGTTAGCATTTGTGTTATCTAAAGGTTTTAAGCTTTTTCAAATGGATGTCAAGAGTGCTTTCCTTAATGGTTTCATAGAAGAAGAGGTCTATGTCAAGCAACCTCCTAGTTTTGAAAATCCCAAGTTCCCAAACCATGTTTTTAAACTCTCAAAAGCCTTGTATGGATTGAAACAAGTCCCTAGAGCTTTGTATGATAGGCTTAAGAGTTTCTTGCTTAAAAATGATTTCAAAATGGGAATGGTCGATAAAATCTTGTTCACTCTCAGGTATGGCAGTGACTTTTTGTTGGTTCAGATTTATGTGGATGATATCATATTCGGTGGTTCTTCTCATGTTTTGGTGTCCAGATTTTCAGATTCTATCAGCAGGGAGTTCGAGATGAGCATGATGGGCGAATTGACCTTCTTCCTTGGTCTCCAAGTCAAGCAACTGAAAGAAGGTACCTTCATTCATCAAAGCAAGTACACAAAGGATCATCTTCGGCGCTTCGATATGGGAAGCAGTAGGCCAATGTCTACTCCCATTGCCACATCCACTATGTTGGACCCTAATGAGAATGGTGAGCCTGTGGACCAGAAGGAGTACCGCAGCATGATTGGCTCTCTCCTCTATCTCACGGCTTCGAGGTCGGACATACAATTTGTTGTGTGTTTGTGCGCTCGATTTCAGGTTTCCCCTCGTGCTTCTCATCGTCAAGCAGTGTTTCGCATTTTCAGGTACCTTCAGGACACTCTTGACTTTGGACTCTGGTATTCTTCTGATTCTGCTCTCTATTCGAGCTTTTTCTTATGCTGATTTTGCGGGGTGTAGAGTGGATAGGAAGAGTACTTCTAGCACTTGTCATTTCTTAGGCATATCTCTTATCTCTTAGTCATCTAGGAAACAGTCCTCTGTTGCACAGTCCACTGCCGAGGCCGAGTATGTAGCTGTAGCCAGTAGTTGCTCTCAGGTTCTCTGGATCTTGTCTACTTTGCGGGACTATGGGTTGTCTTTGGGTAGTGTTTCTCTTTTATGTGATAACACTAGTGCCATTAACATTGCCAAAAACCCAATGCAACACTCCAGGACTAAGCACATTGACATTCGATACCATTTTCTTAGAGACCATGTTGAGAAGGGTGATGTTGTGCTTCACTTTGTAGAGTCCAAGCAGCAGGTTGCGGATATTTTCACTAAAGCGCTTGATTCTTCTCGTTTTGCTACTTTTGGGGAGAGTTAGGGGTTATTAGTCCTCTTGGCCTGTTTTGAGGGGGAGTTTGCTCTTTTGCATTCATTGTATCATAATGCATTTTAAAATCAACAACTTGCATTGTAATATAAACTCATGGAGCTCTGATTATTATCCTTGTATGACATGATTTCATACTTTATACCCTGCCATGTCTTGTGCTAGTGTGCTAAGACTTCTGTTATGGCTTTTTATGTGTAGCTTAGCTTTTGCCATACTAGCTTTATTATCTGTGAGCAAATTGAATCAAAACATGACTTCTTGAATCTTGTGACTAGTTTTTCTATAGTGATCCTCTTATGATTCACGCCATGTCATATACGCTTAATTGAGTCTTGAATTTGATATGAGTTTTGAAATGAGCTATGGAGGTTCTTAAGTCAAGCAAATGAAAAATAAGCTTTTCTGTGCGAAAAAACTGATCTCACCAATTCCTTCTCATGAGACGGCTTGCCATTGCACTAGGCATGAACTCAGGGGGAATTTTGGATGACCTAGATCACTCTCTTAAGCTTCTTGCTTGGGATGGTCGCGGCAAGGGTTGAGATCTAGCACATTGCTAAGAAAACAAATTGTAAATTGGTTGAAGCTTAGGAGGCAGTTGTGGATGACTCCTAGTCCAGGACTTACTTTACTAAGATAAAACCTGAAGTTTTTCAGCAAAGTGCTAATTGTGATACATTCCAAATGCTTGAACTCTTTGATTCAAAATTGAACTCATAACGCTCAAAATTGACTCATTTTCTAGCTTTTGCACTCCATTTTGCTTATAGACATGTCTTGACTCATTTTTGGATACCTTTAGTTAAACTATGATCTTGAGCATTTTATCATGCTACAAATTCATTTAAGTTTATTGCAAATTGGCCTTAGTTTTGCTGTACATGTTTTGCCATGATTGAACATATATAGCTCTGTTACATAATATGGCTTGGTGTAATACTTATACAGTCTTCATGGATAATTCTCATGGCTCCTGTTGCTAAAAATGAAAAACAAAAAAATTGCAGCCATTCCATTTCATTCATGCTCTATCTTCTTCCATGTATCTTGATGAATCCATTGTCAAAGGGGGAGAATGATTGGTAAAAATATTGTTATAGAGTTTTTTTAGAGTCTTAGGGAGAAAGTGAAACTTTCATGAACATTGGTTAAAATTGGTGATAATGGTGAGTGGGAGCATCTCAATTGCATTCTTTTGGTTTTATTGCCTTTCTGAATTTGAATTGCAATTCTTGAAGACTCACAATGATCGAAGGTCATATAGAACAATTGTTCTTTCATATGGATCTTAAGTGAGATTTTTGGCGATTCTCTGGAAATTGAAGCTTTTGTGTCTTCTGTTGCCTTATCTCACTTGCCCTAGCTATTCTGAAGCCAGCTTGGTCATTTTCACGGCTTTCTCTTGCTTATGGATCAAGTTGTGCATTTGTGCGAAAACGACGAGTATTTTCATTTACAAATCCAAAACTTACATTTTCTGGAAGATTGCCAATGTGTTCATCAAGAGGAGATTGTGGATATCATGAGGATATGTGCACGATCTTAGGATGATGTTACAATTGGCAATTGCGTTTTTAGCTTGTCGTTTCTCGTGTTTTCGGCAAAGATTTAATTGCTATCAGGTTTAGGTGGTATGACCGGTGCTCAAGGAGCGGTTAGACCGGTCATTAAATGACGATCTGACCGGTTTTGTGCTGAATGTTGATTTGATTGGCTAATTGATTTTGGGATAAGTCATATCCTTGTTTGTCTTTGCATATGAGTTGCATATTGCATTATTTGAGCTAACGTGGGCCAAGTTGTGAAGAACTTGTTCCCGGAGACGATTTCTCTATCTATTGCTGTGCAGGTAGCTTGGAGGTCAATGATGGTCAACGGCGAGGAGGATCAGGACTAAACTTAGATAGTTGAGGTCCAGAACGATCATAGATGCTGGGTGAGGTTAAGTGACTCAAGCGTGGTGCAAAATGGACGAGGATGATCGAACGGGCAGTTCGATGCAACGGGTTGATCAAGCGGCGCGAGGGTCGGTGCAAGTACCTTGGTGATTCTGTCGATCGTCACTTGGAATAGGTTCCAGATATCCTTAGAAAGGTATGTTCCAAGTTTGGTCAAGGTTGGCTGTGTAGATCAAAAGTTAGACCGATTTTCGTTTTGGTTTTGGGTTGTGCGATCTTTGTTTCAGTCGGGCCGGCCGATCGCTATCTAGCCGCTGGTCAGACCGTCAGCCGGTCTGACCGCGCAATAGCCGTCGGTCTGACCGGACCAGAGGATTTGATCTTCCCTTTTGGGTCTTTTGCTTTGGGGGTTGATTAGATTTAACACAAGGTTTCCACTGCACTTCTAAGCTATCATAGCTACTGGAGAAAAGTACGTGTTGAATCTATTTAAGGTGAATTTGGGAAAGCGTCTATTCACCCCCCTCTAGTTGCCTTTCCGGTCCTACAGGGTGGTGGTGGCAACGAGGGCAAGGGTGACGAGCAATAGGAGGCGGCAGATTCGATGGCTGTAGTCGTCAGAGATGGGGAATAAGGGCGGGGCAGGAGAGATGGAGGCCAGCGATGGTGACGACGGGGAAGGAGGAGGTGCGGGAGGAGCAAGGTGGCGGGGTAGTGTCGTGTCGTTGGCGGCGGCGGTAGGGCGGAGTTGAGTCAGGTAGGGTTAGGGCTCGCTAGGTTGATATAAGAGCTGAGGGGGAGTGTGGACCATTGGATCTAAATCTAGATCCGATCCAACGATCCAAAAAAACGAATTATTTTATGGACTGTCAATTTTTTTGAATGATGTATAGTAAGAAATTACCTCGTCTAGCGCTAGGTGAGATCTCGACTGCTGATCATCAGGCGTGCTTGGACGAGGTGGATTGTGCTAATAAATAGCCGTGTTTGGCTAAAAGATATATGTTTGCAAATTTTGTGGGCCGTGCCGTAGGGTTCGGTATGCTGAATTGTCAATTTCATTCCTATATATGTCCTTTTCTTTACTCTCTTCTTTCAGTAATCCAAGCAAGGTTTTAAATCCGATTACATATCCAGCATGCAAGTTGATGAGCTTATGTTTTGAAGGACATATTCGCCGACCTAACCCGATTGACTGCATGAAAACGTTGCGCGATACTTTGGCTTACCTAAACATGGCTTAATCAATCATTTGGACTGTTCCCTCGTCACTTATCCATCCATCCTCCAATTATCCATCTAATTAATGGTTTTGTCTGCTCCAATAATTCTATGTAACTCTGTTTATCTCCATGTTTGCGCGAACCATTCTGCAACTATGGCATTTTGGTGTAGCTTCTCCGTATCTGTTCGGAGTTCAGTTCTGGCAAAAGAAGAGGGTAAAACTTGACGAGGGCATTTATGCATATGTATATCACGTCACTCTATGTGATATCTTGTACTTGCATCATGGCCAAAGGATATTGGATCCTCACCATGTGCTATCAATCTTGAAAAATATTTTCGTGATCTTCACCAATAAATGAACATTTATCCTCTCTTTTAAATACAAAAACAATTAAAATATACACTTACAAAAAGAAAGAAGAAGAAGAAGCTGCTGCTTTATGGACAAGGTGCATCTTTTTTATTTCGGATTTGCTATTTCATAGGCGCCTGAAATTTTACAAAATCACATTCGATTTTCTCACCTTCGGATCGGCGTGGAGATTCGTGCTCTGGCGAAGTCGTCTTCCTCCTCTCCGGTGCCCAGCAACAATGGTGGTGGAGGCCGGTGGATTAGGGTTAGGGTTAACCCGTTTAGGCCGGTTCGAGGCGGCAATGGCACCGTCGGAGGCGGGCGAGGAGGAGGGCAGTGGGTGGGATTGGTGGAGGGTGGCGACGACCAAAGTGGTTAGGAGGCGGTAGGAGGTGGTGGCGGATCCAGCGGCGGTAGCCGTCGGAGACGAGGAAGAAGGCGGCGCGGGGGTATCTCGCCAGAGAGGAGGAAGAAGGGAGGTGGCGTGGGGTATCTCGTCAGAGAGGAGGAAGAAGGGAGGCGGCAGCGGCATCACTGGGAGGCAGGGCGGAAGGAGCTTTTGATGGTGGGCATCACCGGCGCCTGAGGTGGCGAGAGGCGGGGCTGGGGGCGGTCGCGGCGGCTGCTAGGTGTGGAGTGAGTTAGGGTTAGGATGTTGGGTGAGTTATAGGTGAGAAAGGGAGATATATGAGCCCCATTATCTTGATCCAACTGTGAAAAAAAGTGACTACAACATTTTAAATTTGTCAGGCGCATGTGAAATAGACGTCCTTTTTATTTTCCTCCTTGTACAACCAAGAATCATTAATAGTTGTAATCATATTTTAATGGAAGTATAAATCATCACCATTTACACCAACAATATTAATTTCAGCGAAGCACATGAGCTAGATTGTTGCAACTGCCAATGCCAGAATTGTTCTTCTCGGATGGTATAACTTGTAGATGCTGCAAGCTTCACATAATTGTGCGTTGACAATGGTCGAGCTGTAGAAGTGCCCTCACCAAACTTTGTACAAGTGGCTCCCTACCAAATTCCTTGTCCCCGCGTGATAATTGCACGTATCAAATTGAAGGCTTCTCAAAATGATGACACCTGAGCTAGGACACATACATATATCTCCATTTGGTCGTCTTAGTTTGCTAGGTAGAACAATAAAATGCAAAGTAAAACTCCCATTTGGGTTCTATTAATGATCTAGTGCATTTTTTTTTACCTAACATGTTATTAATACGAAGTGTCCAAATCACCTGGAGTTAAGGGATTCACTCAATCTACACTTCAGAAGTTTTACAATTCCTAACGGAAATTATCTCGTTTGGAAGAACTCAATCCTGACTGTTGGATTAGAAACAAATGGACGAGATCGCATGGACCAACACTGCAAACCTCCACCAAGTGAAAAATCAAGGGTCTTAATCCATACAATGTATCATGTCTCATCTAGTTATTAGATGGGACCGTGCAACCTCCTTATAAAGCCAAGGATTGAGAGCCCTGGACCCATTGCACTAGTGTTTACCTGTTCAGGGATGCACAAAACATAGGCACTGTGAGTGTGCATTTAGGAGTAGCCATTATGATATATAATATAAAGGTTCTAGACACCTTAAGGTGATAGCTACCTTCTAACCCTCACCATTTGGAAGAACCCCATTTTGTGGCACAATTGATGGCCTCTCAAGTTACCTATTCTGGCCCAGAGATTGCAAGGGAAAGTGTTAGTTTGATCCATGCATGTTACCTCCAACTACAGGAGCCACCGAGCCAGGAGTTACAAATGGCTTTCAAGTCATAAATAATGCATATGAGATGGCTTCTGCATGTTTGGTAAATTACTTATGGGATTATTGGTAGTCATCCATCAGTTTGTGCCCCCAAATTAATCGCTATCACCGTTGCTGGCATCTGTACGAAATTGACGAAGATATGACAAGTGAATTTAGCGTCTAATTTTGACATTGACAAGATGTACTGTTCAGGTACATCATTCGGCGGATCCGAATCTCTGCTGTACTGTTGGAACAGTTATTTTAGTCTAGTGAACAATTAGCTGCATCGATTTTACTATTTTATTGGGTAGTGTAACGCTTGATCTAGGTCGTTCGTTTTAGATTGGACGGTAGAGAGAATAATCTCTTTTTGAAACAAAATATCAAAATTAACTAGCCCCATATGCAAACGAAATGACAAAAATGATATCTCTACCGTGCAAAACCACCACGGAAGGCGATGTCCCATGCGAAATCGCTACGAAAAGATATCTGTCGCGAACTGAGACTGCGATAGGTGGCCTACCACGTACCTTGCCGCCTGCCACGGTCGCAGTTCACGGCAGGTGGCTTTTCGCAGCGATTTCACGTGGCACGTCGCCATCTGCTGTGGTTTTGTGCGGTATGACGCTATTTTTGCTATTTTGTTCGTACGGGAGATAGTTTTGCTATTTTATAGTTTTGCTATTTTATTTAAAAGGGGGTTAAATGAGCCGAAAACTATGACACTGGTACCTCTGTACTTTTTCTATTTTATTTGTCCAGTACAACGCAAGACTTTTCTTTTGGGAGCTGAAGAAGAGAAAGACAAAGGAATTAAGAACGGTGCAATGGACTTCTTTTGTACTCTGTTGTAGTTGAAGAATACATAATAACTAGCGTTGTGCAGCTTTGACTTGAACATTTGGCATTTAGCTGACGCATCCATGGATCAGTGTTAGTTAACCTATCAGTTTTTGTAACATCCAAAAATTCTGAACATTTGAAATTGTTTAAAAATATGGAATTTTTAAAACTTTTATTTCGCTTCAGCGATATTCGAATTCTTGAGTTGTTAATTAAAACCTCAATCCGAAAAACAGAAAATTGAATTCAAATCTGAGTTTAAAAAGAAAATAAAATAAAATCCTAAAATCCGGTTTGGGCCGAAAACCATCCGGTCCAGCCCCACTACTCTTTTTCTTTTTCCTTATCTTTTTTTTCTTTTTCTCTTTTCTTTTCTCCTTTTCCCTCCTGGCCCACTGGCCAGCGTCGCCCTTCCTTCCCCTTTCTTTTCTTCTTTCTTTTCTCTGCCTCGGCCGACACGCCAACTACTTCCCCCTCCCTTTTCCTTCCCCTACTTCCTCTCGGCAGCGCCCTGGCGCCCAGGCCGCTTACCCTGCGCCACCTACCCCGTCCTCCGCCCCCTGTTCCTCGCGTCATCCCCGTCACCGCGTCGTCGCAGAGGGTTGGCCACCCACCCCGTCCCTCGGTCTCGCTCATGTCGTCTCCAAGCCACTGTCGCCCACGCCACCTCAATCGTTGCCATCCTGTCGCGCGACGCCCAGCAACCGGCTCCCTCCCTCTCCCACCTATATAAGGCCGGCACCGCTCTCGACTCACCCCCTCCTGCCATTCCCTCCCCTTCCCCCTTCTCCACCAAGTGCAAATGCACAAGGCGCAGCACCTCTGTTTTCGGTCGTCGAAGCCACCCTCGCCGCGCTGTCGTCCCGGTGAGTTCTGTCCAAAGCTACACACATCACGACGTGTTTCTACACATCCCGCACCAAAGCTCTCACCCAATTTTGGGTTTTACCCATAGGATCTTGTGCCGCCAGCTTCTTCCCCGATTTCAACCGGAAGCCGCCGGCATCATCACCGCCCTCGTTGCGGTAAGCCTCTCGTCAATTCCTCCCCATAGGAGCACCTCCTCACTGCCCCCGCCCTCCTCCCACCACTCACTCCGCTCTCCCTCACCCGAACGCCACCCCCACAACGCCCCCGTCGCGTCGCCTCGGGTCACCACTGCTAGCCCGCTCCGGTTTCCCTCTGCCTCCACTGTCTAGTTTAGTGAGTTCCCCTTACCCCCCTCCCGCTCGTGCGTGCCCCCTATACTTCCTTCTTTCCCTCTGGTGCCACCGCTCCGTTTCCCCTCCACAGCCAGCCGCCGCGCGCCGTCTCCCGGCCACCACCGTCCACTACGACATCACCCCCACTAGAACTACCTCCTCCCCGCGGTTCCATTTTTTGCCTTGCCCACCACCGCCGTCGACCCTCCCGCCGGCACCGCTCTCGCCGCCCAAGCTTGGCCGCCCTCCTCTGTTTTGCTCCCCTTTGCCTCACTCCCCCTCTCTCTCTGTGTGTGGATGCATGACAGGTGGGTCCCCCTATAGCTCTCTGGGGCTCCCTCTCTCTCTCTTTTGATGCATGACATGTGGGCCCATTTGATTAGAAGGTTAATTAGCAGGGATTAGTGACTAGCTTAGTATAGTTAGTTTAGATAATTAAGGGCTAATTGAAAATGGTTCAGTAGGCTGTTGTCAGTATAATGCAAAGGCAAGTTTGAATTAGGGATCATACCAAAGTGATAATAGCTGCAATAATAATGGATTAAGATAAATCAATATATCATTATATGAAAATGTTAGTAAGTAATCTGAGGTGACAAGTTAGGCAATCAAAGTATAATTAGCAGATAGCCCTAGTGAATAGTTCAAGGTAATTATAGGTTAATTGAATAGATTAGTGTGCTAACATCCATTAACATTAAAAGAGATTTCCAATATGAAAGTATGAAAAATATGAATCTTACTGGCAATGGGCCCTAGTAGTAGTAGTAGTCGTCGTCGTCGTAATACGCCATGGTTAATGAGCAGTAGACCATAATAGTAGGGTTTATACCAAATATAATCTTATGTTTAAAGAATGCCTAGTTAACAAGAGGGTCCTAATTAAACCATTAGTGGGTTTTTAAAGACTTTTTAGTTGAGAGTAATACAGTTTTACTGTCCTAGGAGATGAGAATATGGAGGGTAGATCCCACACAAATGTGATTATTAGGTTGACCATTTATAACAAGGCCAGTTAAAACTAAACAATGGTATAGTCATATTTAGGCATATACATACACACATGATCAAACAACCAGTAGGTGACCATTGTTATAATAATAAATTAATCAAATAGTTAATCGGAGATAGCAAAGCAATTAGACAATAATCAAGTACCATTAACGTATAGCCGTATGTCTAGAAGTACCCCAAATGAACATAGGACTATAGCCAATAATGAACCGAGGCAGACACTTAACCCTAGGTCAGTAGCATCTGGCCAGCTAGAAGATTAGTATATTCAACAGACCTCAATCTGTAAACATGTCAAAGTGTAGTAGTAGTAAACCTTAATGAAAGCTAGCAGTGTGGAATTAACATTTAAAATAAACTAAAGAATTTAACTAAGGTGGTGACTGAGTTGAGAGGTAGCTATTGACCCTAGGTCATTAACAATGACTGAGTTGAGAGGTAGCTCATTCAACAAACATAATTCAATTAAAACATAATATGACGAATACACCTAACGTGTAACTAGAAGCTAAAAATATAAACTTGACAATATATAAGATTACTAGTACTATTAGTTATGAAGGTTAGTAGTACCTATGTCACGCCCCATGCTAGTTAATCAGGACCACAGCTGATACCCATCATTGAACAAGAAGTAGGTAGATGAAAACACGTAGGCCTTACCTAGGGAACGAATGGCTATCTACTTAACTAGAAGTAGTTGTTAGTAGATGTCATGCTAAGGATCAACCTAGCATGATAGGTTTACTTTAGTATATATGCCAAGCCACGCAAGTAGTGGGACTAAGTAAAGATCAGCTCACAGATGAAAGCCAAACCCGTAGACACTACTAAAGGTGTAAGTCTGGTGTCTAGCCAATGCTTGGAAGTTCTAGCTAAAGCTCATGGAACTTCCGTGATAAATATAAGATAATAAAAGGAATCATTAAGTGAACTAGACCCCATCTATCGATAAGACTTATGTCTACGCTATGCGAACCCTGAACCTATGCATAGGTCTCACCTAACTATTATGGAATTTCCTCGATAAATAGGAAATAATAACAAAAGAAATCATTAGATCAGCTAGGCGCCACGTGTGAGTAGCGGTGATACGTTCCCAACTGGATGATAGTAGTTCAACCACCAATCAACATCATCTAGACTCTAGCCATACCCTCGCTATCCGTTCCCAGTAGTCGGACAATTCGTGACCCGAAGATGGATCAGAGGATCCTACCTAGCAAAGTGATCTCTCCCATCTAGGTAACCGTTGAGGAATATTCCTATGAATATTCTCTCGCTCCCACCGGAGTCCTAACTCCTTGCACCAGCAGACTTTCGAGAGCCTGATCCCTCTTGCCCTCACTCTGGATCAAACAGTTACCTAACCCCAAGTCTGACTGTCAACCCAAAACCCCACCGCTAGACCAAATGAATAGAGTTTGGATTTATCTATTTTGGTCTGAAGTATTTTCTTCATTCCAGATATCCCTAGATATACTTCATTCTGTCTGAAGTATTTCCTACATCAACTTCCTTTGGATATACTTTGTTCGAAGTATTTCCTTTATCAACTCCACTAAGTATGATTAGTTTCATCTGGAGTACTTCCTTCTTTCAAGATACCCTTAGGTATTAGTTAGTTTTATTTGGAGTATGTCCTACTTCAAACACTTTTGGGTTGATTAACTTTCATTTGAAATGTTTTATTGTTTACTTGGATTTCATTTGATTATATCCGGTGTTTTTGCGTTCAATCGTACTTTGCGTAGCTAGAATCTGAAGCCATGATGAAGCAGCAGTCCGAGACAGAATAGGAACAAGACCAAGGTTATTAGAGCATTGAGCAAGGCGAGTTAATTAACACTTTGATCATGTTGCACCTACTTTTGAAATGCAATTATATTGTTTTAAATTATGAAATCGCATTGTTATGATTTATACAACTATGTTGGCCTAACTCATAGCTAATACCTTAATGATAATTGAGTATAACCTTCCCATCCTTGAACTTGAACACTATCATTTGTCACCCTAGAACTAATAGTATACATACTAGTTAATAAGTCTGTATCTAAGTGTGATGCTTAGCCTTGCTTAGATACATTGACATGTGGGTAATGATTTGCCCTGACATCATTTCAAACTTGAAACTGAAATTGGGCAGTCGAGGTTGGAGCCTGACTGATATGTTGAGCTAGAAAAGTATTTAAAATAAAACAAAACCAAAAAGAAATTTCGACTTGGACGGCTGTAAAGAGTGGTAGGTGGTGGGAAGAGTACGACAAAGTGGGTGTGGGGAAGTACCGCCCAAGTCAATTAAGGTCCTAGATCTTGTGATGACCTCTCGTGTAAAAACAGTGCAACCACAAGTCTATAATGGGTACGACCTGATTAACTAATTTGTTCGCTTCATCGCAAGTTTACCATTGGTGGGTTTGTGGAGTAGATTAACGGTAAAGGAGCCACCGAACTTCACGGTGCAAGTGGGAGACCTCCCGGGGGCGCTGCCCAAGGAGGTGATACCTAGCAGGTGGAGTTGCATTGAGATGGGGCATTGTAAATGTCTTGTGATAATCATCTTAGTCGTATACCTATGGAAGTGTGTCAAACAGACATTATAAGTTGATTATCTCTTATGGGTAAAGTGTACAAACTATGCAGAGTAAGAAAACTATCTGGATAGCCATGCCCACGGTCATAGGCGGTGCTGAGAACTTGCTTGAAGTAGCTTTTATTTTTATAAAATAATTTGTGGGAGGGGATGAAAAGATGGGTTGGAACCCAGAGATTTGAGATGGATTGAAGCCCAAAGATTTGAGATGGCCTAGTTGAGAACTAGTGATAAGTATGGGATGTGACCCGAGAAAGAACGTGAGCACTAGGTGGATGGAGCTACTCAGTGATATAGGAGGTTGGAGCCTCTACTAGTATTTTACAATAAAACTCAACTTTGTTAAAACCTGTGTTAGTTAAAAATGCTAGGTCTCAAGATTTGGTACTACATAATTTATTTTCATAAGTGGCTTTATGCAAACAAAAGAACCACAAGCCATTCCTTTGTTCAGCCCCCCATATTATATAACTGCATTATGTGTGTTGGCTCGCGAGTACGATTATGTACTAAAGCTCGCTCAATATATTATTATTCAGTAAGCATAAAAGAAGAAGGCTATATGAGCACTTATGAGCATTCGTCAAGACTGGAGATCAAGAATGGCAAGAACTAGATCACGGGCCCTAATCGATTGCATGTGGGTATATCGTGAGGGTTCCACGTGGTATATTTTTATTCTTCTTTCGCTGTTCTTTGAAAGATATTTAACTTGTCCGATCATTTTGCAAGTCAAAAGCTACAAGATATATTTATGCTTTGTTTATTATATATATATGTGATTAATATTTAATCATATAATTGTGAGCACTAACTACTGATCTAAAGAATAGTACTGTGAACATGAAATATTTCAAATTTCAAATTAAGGGTCTGACAGTTTTTGTTTGTCAGCTATGTAATATATAGGCTCAGATCTCCGGCTTTAGAGTTGATAATAGTTCAAGAAACCGTACGGCATCAAAGTACGGAGTCAAGTTGCGGCGTTGCAGGACGAATGGAAGATACTGCTGTATATACCGCAAATAATTGCTCCATGTTAGAGTAGTTTCAACTTACATGCGGCTTCTAACGTTTGGTTATTTTATTTCTGTAACTGTTTTTACTATGTTTTTTTAGACCAAAATGTTTTTACTATGTGGGAAGGCCCTGTAAGCAGCAAATCATTGGTACTAGTTTCTCTTCTCGAGGGTCGATGCTGAACTATTAACTCAAGGAAATCAGCTGTATTCACTCAATTCATGTGGAAATTGCGCTTGCAATCGTGCCGAGGACAGGTGTGCTGGAACAAGTTAAGGGGGGAATTACAATCGAGATTAAAGTCAGCATTTGTAAATCGTGCGTACGTACGATCGTGTAGAAACTGACGCAAGTTCCGGGATCAGCCTAGTTTGGTCGCAGCCAATGGCTATCCCACGAGTGTTAGGGCCCGAGATCTAACAGAGCAGCGTTCCGTGGCTCCGCGCGCGTCGGTTGCGTGTGCGCGGCATCGTCCGGGCCGCGGAGGATACAAGCTCTCGCCTCGTCAGCCCACGCGACAGACGGCACGTAGACGCCGTGGCGTAGCCTACTAGCCGGCGGCATGGGTCGTGGCGCGCGGGAGCTCGGCCGCACCTGCGCTAAGCCGCGTGGAGCCCAGGAAATCACCGTTCGCCCCTGGACGGCTGGACGGCGGCACGCGGTGCGCGACCCTGGGCCGCAGCGGAATGCGGGGCCGGCCGCCTCGTGTCTTTTCTACTTCTGCTCAGGCCGCGCGAGTAAGAATCTGGGCCGCCACTGCTCTACTGGCTGGTGGACACTGCCTGCTGAGCCCGGAACATCTGCAGGGCCTGGGCAAAATCATCAGCCGATAATGACTGGGCCAAATCACTGGCCACTGGGCCAAATACAATAGCGTGCTATCCCCGAATAATAAAAAAATTGAGTACACAAGGGAATCCTAACCTAGTATTAAACATCTACGATCTTATGTTATTATGTGGGACAGATGATTTATGGTTCAAGACATGTATTGATTGATGATCATGTTTCACGGATCGGACATACGTTGGAGAACATAGTATTGGATTGACCCACCTTAAGATGGAGGCCTCGGTTGATGCCAAGTATATTGCGTTCTAGTCCTGGAGGCCGTGATATCGCGCCCGCGTTTCTCGTCGGCGAGTGATATCGCGCCGCGTTTTGCCGCAAACGCCGTGGAACGGGACGCCACACGATGTGGTTGTTGGCGGTGCACGGCCGCTTGTGGGCGATCATTCTGCGTTTTCGGTAGGTGGCGCTGCCGATGGGCGGTCATGTTAGCCTACCTCAAATCGCTTGCGTAGCCGTCCGCTTCAAGATGGGCGGCTATGATCGAGTTTCTCCGTGTTGCTTCGCGTTGCACTCGAGAGACGCCGGCGCCATTTATTCTTTGCCGACCCCGCGTGGTGGCGCCCTGCTCTTAGAGAGCGCGTAGTACGTGGCGTGAACCGCCTCAGCGATTTAATACGCCCATCCCTTCGTCTTTGTCGCCGCCGTCGGCCGAAAATATTAATGGGAGAGATCGCGGCGCCGAGCACTCCACGTCGTTCGTTTGCCGATTTTTATCGATCGCGTCGCGCAACGCGTGTCCGGGCCGGCGGTTGGGCCGGCGGCGTCTCGCGAATTTCGCTCGTGGTTGGCGCGTTAATTGCCGCTCATGACTTCGGCTCATGCGCCGCCGGTTCGCGTCACATCCTCGCCCACCGGCCAGCGGTTTGGTCGCCGCGTGTGCGCGCATAGTCTTTCTCGAATAGAAAGGGATAGCAAGAGGAGTAATAGTAGAGCACTTTCCATTCCCATTTCCATTGCCTTTTCACACCACAACAAAGCCAAGGCCAAAGATCATAAGAACACGGCCACAATCCAACCTCAAAACACATAAGGTCTAGCCATTGAAGCGGTACGGTGGCGTAAAGCATCAACATTGCAAGCCATGGGCGGCATGGAGGAAGCAAAGAAGGGCACTGCGGTGGCGCGGCGACGTCGGACACATCCCTCGATTCCTTCTTTTTCTTCTTCGTTTACAATTCCTTCCTAGAGAAAGGAAAGAGAAACCATGGATGCGGTCTACGAGACGTCAAGCATTGAGGTGCGCGCGTCGGGGACGCGGCAGTCGAGAGGGGAGAAGTCGGGTTGGGGCGGCTCGAGCTTCCGTCCCGATTCATGGCGTATGTGGAGAAGAGTTCATATTTCTCTATTTACTTCTTTTTTCCTTCTTGGTCCCAATTTGGTGCTGTTTTGGGGCCAAATTAGGAACCTCATTTCTTGATTCTTGCTTCTTGCAGAAAATAATTACTTCATTTCGCACAAATTGCGTCTTACAAATTTCATTTCATGAAATATTTTGTTGTACATCTTATTTTCCCTTAGTATTACTTTTTAAAAAGATTTTAGCTTTCTTCCCACTCGTTTAGAGCAGAGGTTCTCTTGGATCATGCAAACTCAAACTGTGCATCCCTAGCTCTATTTCAATCTTTCTTTCTTTTCTTTTTGGTAATTGTGATTCCTTTTTAGGACGACTCGTCACATATTTCTTCACAGGTTCCCTTTCTTATTTACTTTTGAATGAATCAATGAATTTATGGTATTTCATGAAACCTCCAAAGATCCGTAGAAATGCACCAAACAGTCATATTTGGAGTGCATACATACCCTAACATCGATAATGCCGAATGATATAAACTTGTTTACCTTCCCTCATTTGATATGTAGGTCATATACAAAATAAATCTTCCAGGAGATGCAATGCTAAGTGCGGGAAAAGCAAAAATCGAACCATGCTATGATTTTCACTCGAGGTGAAGGTCTACGAGACTAGACATGAATCGTATGTATGCGGCATTGGTGCGTCACTGTTCTGCAAGGATTTTTGGCACCATTTGTTTATACCATGCTACCATATATAACAGAACATTATATGGGCGGCTTTGAAAATGATATCTGTGCTGACGAGTGTGCGAAAGAAACATGATGGTGCGAGGTATCCATCTATACTTGGTGCCGGAGAACATATATTCAATATATTCACGGCGGTATATGTCGCCAACTTGTCGACCCCCTTCTCAATTTGTGATTATTTTGTCTTGTTACTATTTAATTTCCTACAATCACATGGTTGGTTTTGCAGTGGTTCTTCTCTTGCAGTTCATGTCAAACCAAGAGACAAGCTTTGTGACTATTGGACAACGTGTACTTGCCAATCCTTCGAGGTGATTCACAATATAGCGTATATCATGTTTTTATGGATTTCTTACTCATTTTAGTATGGTTCTTTCTACATGTTCATATGTTTATAATACCTTAACATCGTAATGAAGATCATGGGATTTCAGACAGTGGTAATTTCTATTTATTCGGTTGAGCGGGCTACTTAGTTTTGTTTTTTTCTTCAACAAATAATATTCACCATTGCTCGATATCTTTTTGTCCGCAAAGAAACTTAAAAGAATTTCTTCGTGATCTATTTTCTGGACATCTTTACATGCGAGTTCGATTTCATTATGGGCATCCCGATATCTTGATCGACTTTTCCAACTCAAGGCGTGGTGTAAGCAAAGCATCTAAGATTATCAATCTCAATGAGGATATATTTCTTTGGTATGCTATTAACTTTTTGCTATTGTTGCTTTGTTTCGTAAATTAGGAAATATTATGTTAGTATCTGTCTCTTTATGATGTGATTGATTCAACATTGCGTGAAGGAAATGTTATGCATCATGGATACATGCAGTTGGCAACGGAAGAGATGCCGTCTCGATCAAATTTTACTATTTGAAGTGCAAATATCAAATGGTAATGCATAAGAGACATCGACCCATGACATCTACCGATTTGGACATTATTTTTATTTCTTGAGAATGTTGTCCTGCTACTACACTACTATTGGTTTTTACTTCAGCACAATGGTACTTATCTTTGCCTAGACTTTTCATGTTTCGAACCATCGGTTAATCTTAACCTTTTGTAGTTTTTCTGTTCCTTTTGACATGTATGGGTGTATATGTATTCCTCTATGGCCGCTTGTATCTTTCCCTCAGTCGACTTGATGAAGCACTAGCCATCGGAAAAGGTTTATACACAATGCACCTCTCCAACTTGCTCGCTTGATCATTTGTGCACTTGGTTCTTGATGGCATTGTCTATGATGATGGAAATTGGTCTAGAGAGGACTCGGAATCGCATTGAGTGACTTTGTTATGCGTATGAAGCCGCATGATTAGCATCTGTTTTCTTCACTCTTAGCACCGTAACTCACTACTACGAACGACGCCTGCTCCATGGAGGAGCTGCGAGTATAGAGCTCTTCGGGCGTGGATTTGTGGTGTTCCACGCCAAATTTGCCGAGAACTATCGATTGTCTTGACGCAGCCATTTTTCAAGGGTATTGAGTTGATGATTTTGCTTGTTGTGTATGAAACCTTTGGGCAAGTCATGCGGAGGAGCTATCCATACATCATCACAATTTCCATGTGGTTCATGGCTCACATAGCTCGCACCATTCCCATTTAATCCTTGTTTGAGTGGCGTAAAGAACACAAACAAATCAGCAGCGCTAGGTCGAAAGAATACAAACAAATCGTGTGGCGCACAGCGTAGCGCTAATCAACCTAGTTCTACTTGAATCTTGCATGAAACATTGGAGCCGTAGGACAAGGTATGTATAGTTTTTTTTTTAAAAAAAACAAACTAAGGGCCTTAAGACGTGCCATTCATAGATGTACGACAGTATAATCCGTGCGTACACACGAAAAGGACTTGACTACACTGCAAAAGGTCCACGTGAATCCGGATGAACATTTGTTAGTGATATGCTCTAAAGGTAATCATAGAGATAATTGTATTACTTGTATGTTTATGAATTTTTGAATAATATGTTATTTTATCCCTTAAATGAAACATCATTTATATTGGCTGGCAAGTGTGTGATTTGTTTGTGAAACTCTTTATTTATGTTTATAATGTCATTCTAAACATCTCTGATCTTATGTTATTATGTGGGACACTGATGATTTATGGTTCAGCACATGTATTGATTGATGATCATGTTTCACAGATCATAGATATGAGATATCAAATCAATAATGTGGACATACGTTGGAGAACATAGTATTGGATTGACCCACCTTAAGATACCGCGAGAATTGTTATATTCTTAAGTGTTATCAGTTGGTCTCATATATAGTGTATGAGGGATTCTTATACCTGATGTCGTCATGGTTTCCTATATGTGCAATAGTTTATTTAGAGGTTGTTAAACGCTACTCTATAAATGAGTAGTAATAAAGGTAGATTTCGGGTTTACTATAAAATATACAGAGGAATGTGAACAACTAACATGGAATTTGTCCCTTCTCTTTTAACAGGAGAGATGTCACTGGGCCCCTCGATGTGATTGGATTAAGGAAGTGCATGATCATACCAAATATGGTTGAGGAGTCAACTATAACTAAGTAATACACTACACTCCACAAGATCGAGTGAAGGATTGAGATATCATAGGATGACACACATCTCACCTTGAGTTCGACCTAGTATCATGAGGCAAAAGGATCAACACATGAGCTTTACAAAGATTCGTCCGATATGATCTTATGTGTATTTGGGAGTCTCTATGTCGTGCTAGAAACTGATACCGACTTGTGAACCAGAAATGAGTTTCTGGGTCACAGCCGATTATGCATGAACCAACAGGGTCAGGGTCACATACTTAATAGATTGGAACAAACTAGTTCGGATTGGATCCGTTAGCAGCTTAAATCGGATTATAATCAGTACATGGTTATGAGTCCTAATTAGGTTCTAACGTGGGGATCTGTTAGGGGCACTTTATAAAGGGAGGTGTGTGGGATTTTGGGGTGATGTAGCACCACCCATCGAAAGCCTAGCCACCTCCTCTCTGAAGGCCCTGCCGTGCGTGTTGGTGCTAGAAAATCGGTGCACAGCGCTCCACCCATGGACGTGTGGATACCGCAGAGGTGCTGCTGCTATTGTTGTTGCACTGATTGAGGGCGATCGTTGTTGCGCTGATTGCGAAATAAGTTTTAATAGCTTCAAACTTTATTAGCTTCATCAGACTATTGAAATTTGTCATGTTTTCAAATTACCTTGAAGAAAGGCAATCCTCATTCACCTAATCGAGAAATAAAGCGACAAAGCGCTACCATTCGACGAGTTAAACATTGAAACTCCTTCACAGTTGAAGGTGGTCAGAGACTCAATAGCACAAATTTTTTCAGGATTAATCTGAATGCCTCTAGAATTAACAAGGAAACAAAGTAATCTGCTAGAAAAAATACAAAAAGTACACTTTTCTAGATTCAACTTAATTCCTTTATTATATAAATTTACAACGAGATCATCTACATATGCTTAGAGCTTTTTGTGCTCTTTACAACGAGATCATCTACATATGCTTCCATATTGCACCCTATCTGCTAGACAAATGTCTTCTGCATAAGTCACTGGCACGTGGTGCCAACATTTTTAGCCCAAATACCATCTTGATGTAGCAATAAATGCCAAAAGGTGTAATGAAGGAAGTCTTCTCTTCATCTTCTCTTACCATATTTATTTGATGATAACCTAAGTATTCATCTAGAAAATTCATCAATTCACATCTCGTAGTGGAGTCGACCAGTTGGTCGATGCGAGGTAAAGAGAAGTCATCCTTAGGACAAACAATATTCAAATTAGCAAAATCAACGCACATGTGCCAATTACCATTTGATTTCTTGACCATGATCGGATTCACAATCCAATCCGGGTGGCCAACTTCACGAATGAAACCAGCGTCTAAGAGTTTATCCAACTCTTGACGAATGACTTCTTGCTGATCAAGAGCGAAACACCGGAGCTTATACTTCACTGGTCGTTTGTCAAGCGGTGTGGCTAGCCTGTTGATGAGGATTAAAACATCTATATATTATTTTTAATATATAAAAGACCATACGTCTTCGTCATCGTAACCTCGAGGTGCACGACCTCATTTGGTCGTAGAGATTCCAGAGGTTACATAATGGGTACTACTGTCGGACGAAGGCCTAAGCCAAGATCGACCGGAGAAGCGCTCGTAAAGGTATGAAGCGATACTTGGCGATTCCAAGTATATTCTTTACCGTATGACGAATGGAGCACGTGCATATTCCATACCATACGACGTTTCTTATCCGGACACACCAACGAACAACCTCCATGCGATTATATGTCTCATAGACATATAACCGCGAACAGTTGATCCTTTATCAATCGTCACTTGACTCGACCGGACATAGCGCTTCACATCGACGCCTTCTCGAAGTGCGCCACCTCTTCAAGGGCTATTTAAAGATGGAACCTGGACGGATCAAAGGGAGAGGAAGACAAGATAAAGCCATCAGACTAAAGCACAAGCAGTAGATTCGTGTGGTAGGTGCGAGATTGTAAGGAACAAGAAGTGTTCTCGAGCATACCTGTAAAACCAGTTCATATTAATAAAAGAGTAGTCCCATTATTTCCTTAGATTTCCCGTCACTTTCTCCTTTTCTTTTCGTAAGATCGGCGTCTTGATAAATCGGCGGTGGCGCCGTCCGTGGGGCGCGGCGTAGAATCTTAGAAGAATTTCTCTACTCATCAAATCTTTGTCCATTCCCGTTTGTGATCGATGCGGTTATGGCGAAGTTGGGATGAAGAAAGCGGTTCGACACGGCGGACTCGCCGACCTCGACATGGATGCATGCATGCGCGCCATGGAGGAAAACAGAATCTCTTCATCATCCTCCTCCGCCGGTTTGCCCATAGCAGAATCGGCGAAGTCGATCGGATGGATGAGGATACACCGCTACGATCAGTGGCGGTTTCAGAGTAAGTGCTTCCGACCAGTTCGGAACACCCTAAAGCCTCAGCAAGCCCGGGCCTTTCAACCAGTAAAAATGGTGACAAAAATTCAACACCGCAACTCGAGGTTCAATATACCTTTGATGCGATCATGGTTGATAGGTACTCACCGACGACTTATAGCAATTCCAAGAGCCAATCGACACTTGGTGACGGTGTCAATGAAACCTCCATTGGTCATAAACCAAGTGGGGATGATAAGGCTCCGCATTCGATCGGCGACTCACCGGATCAGGTTGAGACCCTTCTGAAAACCTCAGGAAGTGTTGATCACCGACTGCTCTCCGTCGTGGAAACTTCTCGTAGAAGCTCAAAGGCTCTCCATCGATTACGACGGAAGCTCATCGGAGGATCGCTGCTAGAAGCACGAGGTCAATGCGATCAGAGATACGGATCAAAATGCCGTGTACGGTCCTCCATACGTTGCCTCGCCACCACGTAATAATGGAGATGGTACGGGCGGTCAAGCACCAAATGCCGGAGTATAGCAGGCTGGTGGGCGTCCATCGGTTAATCGCCCGATCCTCCCCCAACCAATGTAAGGGACCAGACAAGATCGACCAGGAGATTGGGGGATTCAAGCCATCAGACACCTTCTTTTGGTAGAAATCGCCGAGACCTTGGTAACAATACAAAACTGCGGCGAGTCGAGATATGTTAAATATTTACGATCACCTTACGGCGAACTCGGGTTTTGCCCGACTTGTAGGTCAAGTATCAGAGATTATCCAACAGACGATGCAGCGCACAGAAGCATATCTGGAACGAAGGCACCCGCAAAGTCAGACCATGATTTCTTCGCAGCATTCTTCTCGAAGCAGGGGCCTGCATGGTCGTGTTGAAGATCAGTTGACACTGCGACCACCTCGACGATTCCGACCAACAAGTCATGAGGGGAGGAGACTATTCTAGGAATCCTTACCCTCACTTCGTCGAGAGGAGCAATCGCTTGGACCTGGTGATCTTTGACATCACCTAAACCAAGCAAGTGGTTGGAGGCGTTCTAGTAACGTCCACGATCGAATCGGGACATTGGAGCACCAACAATCCGGTCCTAGAAATCGGTCTCCAACCAATTACAATCCGGCACCTTTTCAAAGAAGGCGCAACGAAACTATCACAGGCTGTCGAGCCTTCTCAGCAGGGCTCTAGGCTGCACGTTGGCCAAATAGGTTCCAACCGGCCAATATGGATAAATTCAATGGGACCCAAAATCCTTTGGAATTTCTCCAAATATATAGCACCGCTATTAGAGCTGCTGGTGGTGATGAAAATGTAATGGCAAACTATCTTCCTACGGTATTAGAAGGATCAGCCCGATCGTGGTTGCTTAACCTTCAGGTCGGGTCCGTGTATACTTGGGAGCAACTCTGCGACCTTCTAATTGCAAATTTTCAGGGTACGTCGATCGACCCGGAAAATAAGACGATCTCTATAGAATACAAGAAAAATCTAACGAGACTCTCAGGCAGTACATCAAAAGATTTAGCCAAGTTCGTAACTCAATACCAGAGGTTGCAGAATCTTCCGTTATCCAAGCCTTCAAAGCGGGATTAAGAAATCAAAGGTTTACGGAGGATTTAGCTATACATCCCCCACGAACAACCATCGAGCTCTTCTACATGGCTGACAAGTACGCAACGGCCAGTGAAGCGGTCGAGTGGAACGAAGCCATTGATCGAAAAGATAAAATTGCCCAACCTGGTTTGGATAGGACGGAAAAGAAGCAAAAGAAGACTCTCAAGAAAAAAAAGCATGGCAGAGCCAACGACAAGAAGGTTCTTGCTGTTCCTGAAAATTTACCAAAGGAGGAAAAGATTATACTGGTCATGGCAAGGCTAAGGCTCCGACCAATGATTACAAGAAAAATAAAAAATGGTGTCCTCTCCACCAGCAAGCAGGACACGACCTGCGCAATTGTCGCACTTGGCAAAAAAAGCTGGAAGATTATTATGCAGGTAAAGGTCTACTCCTGTCGATTCAAGAGCTCGGGGAAACAAGCTCCAAGAAGGACAAAGATGGTGACGAAGAAATGGAGTACCAAGAACCTCAGCACACCATCGATGTGATCTTCGGTGGATCTTCTTCGTACGAGTCCAGACGTCACCTGAAAGACATGGAGCGAGAAGTCAACCTTATCGAACCTTCGATCACCATTAAACCTTCAAGGTGGTCGGAGACGATAATCTCCTTCAGCAAAGAAGACTGCCCCATTCCTTCGACTCGACCAGGTAGGTTTCCAATTGTCGTTGAGCCTACTATTAATAACTGCAGGGTTAATCGGGTCTTGATAGATGGGAGTAGTTCTCTAAATATTTTATTTGCAAGTGCTTTGGAAGACATGCATATTCCCAAATCCAAGGTAAAACCTGTGAAATATGCCTTCCATGGCATAGTTCCTGGGTCTACCGCTAAGCCAATAGGACACTTGTCCCTATTAGTTACGTTCGGAAAGCCCAACAACTTCCGAACAGAAAAAAATTTCATTTGATGTGGTAAATTTTGAAACTGCATACAATGCAATTCTTGGTCATCCAGCTTTAGCAAAATTCCTGATAGCCACGCACTACGGTTATCAGAGTTTGAAAATGACGGGACCAAAGGGTGTAATCACGGTCCGAGGCGATCAGAAAATAGCCTACACATGCGATCGAAAATGCTTAGAACTGGTCGATGAACTTCCGACCAGGGGAACTAACACCGTTAACATGCAGGTCAAACATTCAAGGCCGAAGATGACACCGAAACCTTCCGACCGGATAAAAGAGGTACAACTCGGCGGAAGTGCTTCTCGAGGGTGCCAAGATCTTGGTGGGCGGGACTCGACCTTAAATAGGAAGAGTCGCTCGTCTCCTTCCTCTCGAGCTAACCGGGCGTATTCTTTGGCGGCGTCCGATATGCCCGAGTCCCAGGGAGGTGATCGAGCATAGGCTAGCTCTACAGCCTAATAAAAAATCGGTCAAGCAAAAACTACGACGTTTCGCATCTGATTGGAAAGAAGCAATCCAGTCGGAGATTGACAAACTTCTCAAAGATGGGTTCATTCGTGAGGTCGACCATCCAGAGTGGCTCGCCAATCCTGTAATGGTTAGAAAGGCCAATGGAAAATGGTGAATGTGTATTGACTTTACAGATCTTAATAAAGCTTGTCCGAAGGATGACTTTCCCCTTCCTCGCATCGATCAACTTGTAGACTCTACTTCAGGGTGTGAGTTTTTAAGTTTTTAGATGCTTACTCGAGTACCACGGATCAATATGAGTAAAGAAGATGAAGAGAAAACTCCTTCATCACTCCATATGGTACTTGTTATGTAAAGATGCCATTTGGTCTAAAAATCTTGGTGCAACATTCCAAAGGTTGATGCAAAAGACCTTTAGTCCACAGATAGGTCGGAATCTTGAAGCCTACGTTGATGATCTGGTCGTAAAGAGCATCAACGCTGGCGATCATATTCTAGATCTGCAGGAGACTTTCAATAACTTAAGATGTCATAACCTTAAGTTGAATCCATAGAAATGTGTGTTTGGAGTTTCGTCGGGAAAGCTTCTCGGATTCCTAGTTTCGGCTAGAGGCATCAAAGCAAACCCAACGAAAATCATCGCCATCGATCAAATGCGCGATCCGACCACAAAGAAGGAAGTTCAGAAACTAACCGGTTGTATGGCAGCGCTAAGTCGTTTCATAGCACGGTTAGGCGAAAATGGATTACCTTTCTTTAAGCTTCTCCGGAAACATGGGAGTTTTGAATGGACTAAAGAGGCAAGCAACGCCTTTGAAGAACTAAAATGGTACCTTACGAGTCCCCCAATCTTAGTCTCTCCGAGATTGGGAGAAACATTGCTAATTTACGTGGCTGCAACGCCACAAACAGTTAGTGGTGTACTGGTCGTAGAACGAGACCATATTTAACGACCGATATATTACGTAAGCGAAGTCTTGTATGGACCAAAAGAATGGTATCCGTAGGTACAAAAGTTGCTCTATGGTCTCCTTATGGCTTGAAGGAAACTAAGGCATTATTTTCAGGCCCACAAAGTGGTCGTACCTACTGGATATCCTTTTGGTCAAGTCCTAGGAAACAGGGAGTCATCAGGACAAATAGCAAAATGGGCGGTTGAGTTTGGGGCGTTCGATCTCCATTTTGTCCCACGAACAGCAATCAAGTCCCAAGCAATAGCAGAATTCATTATCGAATGGACAAACCCTGAACCCACCCAAGGGCCCGAGTATGAGCACCACAATGAGTGGACAATGTACTTCGACGGTTCCTTGATGTTACACGGCTCGAAGTGGGGTCGTCTTGATTTCCCCTCTTGGCGAACAAATACAATTATGCCATTCGATTAAACTTTCCGCTACTAACAATGTGGCGAGAATATGAAGGTTTCTTGGTAGGACTTCGAGCGGCTCGTTAGCTCGGGATTATGATTGCTAGTGAAAGCGATTCTCAACTAGTAGCGAATCAAGTAGGGAAAGAGTATCAATGCTCTAGTACCAAGATGTCATCATATCGGCGGAAATACGGAAACTTGAAAAGCATTTCTTCGGTTTCGGATCCAACACATTCCTAGAAAGGAAAACTTTCTAGCGGACCGGTTGGCGGATGGCTTCCACAAGGACATCCGTCCGCCGAGTTTTCTCGAGAAACTCGATTCACCCTCGGTAGTCGAGCCTTCCGAGGACATAGATGTTCGCAAGGAGGTTGCACACCTTGATTACGCAAACATGGATGCTCCACGTGTCGATGATGGTTGGCGTCATCACGATCACGGTAGAGATTGGATGACATCGATCTACAATTATCTTCAGCATGACCTAATTCCAAAAGATGATGTAGAGGCCGATCGTATAGCACGAAAAGCCAAATCATACACTCTAATTGAACGTACCTTGTACAAACGAGGATCTCATGGAGTGTTGATGAGATGCATATCTCACTCGAATGACATTAAGTTGCTAGCCGAAATTCATGGAGGAGTCTGTGGAGCTCATCATTCCTACAGAACATTGGTTGGTAAAGACTTTAGGCAAGGATACTACTGGCCAACTGCCCTTCATGATGCAAAAGAGCTCGTGACGAAGTGCGTACAATGTTAGTTTCATAGCCGACAAGTACATCAGCCGTCCCAAGCTTTGCAAACAATTCCTCTTTCTTGGCCTTTTGCAACCTGGGGACTAGACATTCTGGGACCTTTCCCAAGAGCACCCGGGGGCTTTGAGTTCCTTTTTGTCATGATTGACACGTTCACTAAGTGGATCGAAGCCGAGCCGGTTGTAAAAATTACAACTGAAGCCGCCAAGAGGTTTCTCACAAAAAATATGATTACACGATTTGGTGTACCCAGTCGTATAATCAGCGATAACGGTACCCAGTTCTCGAGCAACAATTTTTAAGAATTCTGTGAAGACCTAGGTATCAAGATACATTTCTCTTCTGTTGCTCATCCGTAGAGCAATGGAGCAGCTGAGCGAGCCAATGGTATCATAATGCAAGGAATCAAACGGCGAGTGTTCGACCAGTTATTTCAACGGTCAGGGGCTTGAGTTCAAGAACTTCCTTCTGTATTATGGGCCGTTCGTACCACAACTAGTCGTGCGACCAGTGAAACACCATTCTTTATGGTTTATGGGGCTGAAGCCATGCTTCCTCCAGAACTCAAAATTGGTTCTGCTCGAACTGATTGCTTTTCTGAAAATGATCAGTGTGAACGATGACTTGACGACATCAATTTCCTTGAAGAACAACGAAATCAAGCTTTGCTATGATCAGCAATCTACCAGCAAGCCATGCGTCGGTACCACAGTCGTAAGGTGCAACCTCGCAACCTAGCTGTAGGTGATTTGGTTCTTAGAAAAATTCAGAACCAAGCGGATCGCAACAAACTTTCACCTAAATGGGAAGGTCCATATATTGTGGTCGAAGTCACCCGACCAGGATCGGTACGATTAGCTATGTCAGATGGGCAAGTTTTGTCTAATTCTTGGAATATTGATCAATTGCGTAAGTTCTTTGTTTAATTTTCTGTATTTATTTTCATTTCATATTTCAATAAAGATGCATTTTCTTTTCTTTTCAACGATAAGTATAGTTGTTTATAATTATTATTCGTCGCATCTGGTCATATGCCTTTATTGTTGCTGGTTGGTCGGAGAAGACACCCATTCTCTCCGATATTCCTTTCGAAGGGATCTCCAATACTCATGGGTGCTAACTTAAATGTCACAGACCACACCGGTTTTAGTCGTGATCATTGCTTCAATGATACACACGCACAACCAAATACTCTTTTCTTAAAGAAACATACGAGTATAAGGAGTACCAACTCAGACAATTTATATGGTTTTCGTTCTTTCTTGAATTTGAAGACTGTTATTTTATTTCAACATTCTATTCTACTCAAGTTTGGCTACTGGTCGGGACACGGAAAGCCTCCTGGTCGAAGTCTCTCCTCTCTGCACGTGGTCACCTTGCTGGAAGGAGCTTTTAGTGACGGTCCTTTTCCTCGATCCTCATTGCGATCGGATTTGAGCATGAGCATGTTTCGTGAGATATTTTACAAATATTCAATTCTTGAGATTCGATACGACCAGATTCGGATAATTTATAAACCAAGGTACTTATCTATTCATTTCCTTTTTTGCATACATTCTTAATGCATATCTTCTTATCAGCAAATCCGGTCTTTGTTATATCTTCAGACTACAAGTGGTATTTCATTGTAATTTGATAATGGACAAGATCTAGACTAGTCGAAATCATCAGCTGGTTCCGACCACATGATTTCCTAGTATTCACTGGATCGCTGTCATACACATTATCAGCACTCCTACCATGGTCATTGTTATTACTCAATTTCTTGGTCTACTGCTTTCTTTTAGTAAGGTTCATCTACTAATATAAGCAGTCGGGGGCTAGGAGATATATGAGTATTTAACAACATTGATAAGACAAAGTAGGATCTTCATTGATAAAAGGTAAGTTTTATTTTACATAGTCTAATATTACATCTATTTACTTGTTGGGACCACCAGACTGGTCGCTGCGTGATGGAGATCCGACTTCCATTTCTTCAGCAACTTTCTCTCGGAGAGGTCTTACTTCCTCGAGAAGTTTTGTTGCTTCATTTTCAGAGCAGTCGAAGTCTTCTTCCACAGCTTTAAGATTAACAGATGGGTCAGAAGCCTTCAGTTTAGCTAAAGCGACACTAACTCCATTCACGATAGCTTCCTTCATTGTCTTAACATGGTTCTCTCGAAAGAGTGTTATTACCTCCTTGAGATCTTCAAGTTGATGGCCGAGAAAATTGATTCTCTCTGAAGGATCTCTTAGAATGGGCAGTTGCGTTCCCGACCCCAGGTCGAAGAGCATCTTGTTCAGAGCCTTGACTTTGTCTTCAAGACTCCGATCGAGTTCAGCCCCTTGGCCACGCTCAAACTTGAGGGTTTTCTCCACTCGTTCAAGTGCTTGATTTTTACGCACGGGTGGATAAAAGAAGTTAACATACTCTTTACAATTGGAGTTATGGAATCTTGGTTAAGTCTACGACCGATTACCTTTGATTTTCCTCTCACAAGAGTCGAAAACCTCCTTTTGCCTGGTCATCGCATGCTCGATCGACCGGTCTTTTCCTTGATTTTCTTCCCTGAGTTTTATAATTATGGCTTGTTTGGCCACAATTTCTTCTTTAATTTTCTCTAAATCTATCAAATATGATAGGAAGAGAAGGTTAAGTTATAAGAGAGAAACAAGATGATAAAATTTAGGAAGTCAAACTAAAAGAGAAATGTTCTTACTTCTCAGATCGGAGTGTTTCTGCTCCAAAGATCTTATTCGCTAGGTTAGTCCTCCGACCACAGCATATTTCTCGACCATATGCTACAAAAGCAAAATTCCTTTCTTTGGTAAGTTTTTTTTTAAAAAAGAAACTTCAAAAGAAAGAGTTGTAAGGATGGTCGTAGAACACTTACCCGAATTGCCATGTCATTATATTCGGAAAAAATTGTATCTGGACCAATCTCAGCTTGACGGTCCGATATCTTTCCCCAAGCTTCATCAAGTTCCTTATCCTCGATAAATCGGGGAGAAAAAGGAAATTTGTTAACCTGAGAGGTATTTCCAGGAGGAGGTGGAACCTGTTGAGGATCTTTGGAGATGACTACCTCCGGAGAAGGAGTAAGGATTACTAGAGGATCTTGAGCAAATCTTTGAAACACGCTTTCGGCTTCTTTTAGCACTTCATCCTCGACAGTTTTAGCTTTAGGAGTATCCTGATCTGGAACATCCACGACCACCTCTTCCCCAGAAACCTTTTCCTGAGGAGTGCTCTGGTCGGACACGACTGGAACACCAGAAGATCTGTTCAAGATTAATTCTCTATAGTTAAGAGATATTTTTTCTCTTTTACCATTCTTTTCATATCTTTAAGTCATTCATTCAGATAATGAGGATGTCGTTTATTTGGATTCTTTTTCTATATCTGGATGCATACCCTCTAGATCAAATATCCAAGATTCGACTAAACCTCATTACAAAGATATGAACAGAATGAAGCTTTATTTCATTAAAGATCCAAATATTACAAAAACCCCCGGTTACATTTCTTCTACAAACCTTCTAAACAGAAAATCCTTCGACTAGTTCTTCGAAGAATAACTTCAGGTTGATCGAAGTTGATTTCTGGCAGAAGGAGACTGGAGATGTGTAACCAAGTAGGCACTGGTTTCGCACCTTTCTCTTGACATGAACTTCGATCTTGATTGAAGACTATACAAAATGAAGTATTCACTCAATCTTCGAAGGCCATATTCACCTTGAAAACAAAACTTATAGACCAAATTGACTTCTAGATCACCTTAGGGTCACTACTCCATGGATCTGGACCATGAAATGGTGATCTAAAAGTCAATTTGTCCCATGAGTTTTGTCTTATCAAAAGACATAAAGGTGTTATGAACTCTAGATTTCTAAAATTCATCCTTGAGAAGAGAATTTTCTATCACAGAAGCGAAACTAAGAAGGCTGGGGATTTTTTCTTTTCTCTTCAGAGATCTATCCTCTGAAGGTTATTTATAACATTTGGATTGTGATAGAATTAAAGAAGAAGATAAGAGTAGAAGTCCAATGGACACAAAAACTCTTCAATTCCTAAGGCAAAGTTCTCAACTTTAAAGTGAATACAAACCGCTTCAAATGCCCTTGCATTTAAATGAGCGTCAGCCCGATATGACTTCATCGGAAGAAAAGTGTTCACACGACCTATTCATTTAAAGTTCGGGGCTGGTAGCGAGATTAAAACCTCTATATATTATTTTTAATATATAAAAGACCATACGTCTTCGTGGTCGTAACCACGAGTGCACGACCTCCTTTGGTCATAGAATTCAGAGGTTACATAATGGGTACCCAGTCGGACGAAGGACTAAGCCAAGATCCCGACCGGAGAAGCGCTCGTAAAGGTATGAGCGATACTTGAAATTGATTCCAAGTATATTCTTTACCGTATGACGAATGGAGCACGTGCATATTCCATACCATCGGCGTTTCTTATCCGGACACACCAACGAACAACCTCCATGCGATTATATGTCTCATAGACATATAACCGCGAACAGTTGATCCTTTATCAACCGTCACTTGACTCGAGGCGACGCATAGCGCTTCACATCGAGCGTCTTCTCGGAAGTGCGCCACCTCTTGAGGGCTATTTAAAGATGGAACCTGGACGGATTAAAGGGAGAGGAAGATAAGATAGAGCCATCAGACTAAAGCACAAGCAGTAGATTCGTGTGGTAGGTCTGAGATTGTAAGGGAACAAGCAGTGTTCTCAGAGCATACCCTGTAAAACCCAGTTCATATTAATAAAAGAGCAGTCCCATTATTTTCTTAGATTTCCCACGTCACTTTCTCCTTTTCTTTTTGTAAGATCGACGTCTTGATCGTCGACACCTGTGCTCTATCATCTCCCTTCGAACTGCAGGCATGTCGGATGTTTGCCATGTAAACACATCTACATTAGCTCGGAGGAAGGCAATGAGTTTGAGTTCCTATTTCTTATTCATCCCTAAGCCAATTTGCACCATCTTGGACTGGTCATCAGGGGTAAGTGGTACTTGCTCCACCTTTTCATTTGGCCGAGGAATTGCCTTCAAATTTTCTGCTTTTGTAGCCTTGTTTGGTTTCACTACATCATTAGAATCTCGTAATGGCAATTGATCAATAATTTCTAAGGATTTGCGATCACAGTTAAGTACAATAGAATGGTTACCTTGCATAGAAATGATGTCTTTTGGACCGGAAATTTTAATGCTCTAGTAGGTGTGATGCCTTCCTACCATGAATTTTGTTAGTGAAGGTCTACATAATATTGCATTGTAAGCAGAATCAAAATCTACAATTTTAAACGTAATCAATTATGTTCGAAAATTGTGAGAATCTCCAAAGGTTATTGGTAATACAATCTGACCAATTGGAGTTATTGATGGACCAGGTACTATCCCAAAGAAAGGATTTGTAACCAGTTTAATTCTAGAATGAGGAATTTGCATCTCGTCTAGAGCAGTTATAAAAAGTAAATCTAAAGAACTCCCTCCATCTAGCAGTACCCTTCCTACTTTGCAATTACTAATAATAGGAAAAATGACCAGTGAAAGTTTACATGGAGTAGACATACCTTTTGGGCAATTTGCTTTGTTAAAGGTCAGAACAATATCTGACCACTTCGGATAGCTTTGCTTTCCTGGTTGGGTATTAACACTGTTCATCTCCCTACATGCGGATTTGTATTGCCTCTTGGACGGATAAGTAGTTGATCCTCCGAAGATGACATTGACATGGTTGTCAGGCTTCTGATATGCCATTTGCTCATCCCTGTCCGCATCTTTGGTGTTGCTTGGAATACCACCTTCAAGTAAAAGTCATCCATGCATTTTTTCCAAATACGACAGTTACGCAGGTTATGACCAGGCACACCATGAAGTGGGCACCAATAGCCATTTCCACTGGTTGTATCAGAGCCTTTGGAGAAAGACTGGTCAGATGAACGACCAGTGGATTTCTTCCATGGACCCTTGCCTTTGTTATAGGTCGGACGCTGCTCTATGGCAACGACCTCCCTTTGTATGGGCCTTGGTTAGTTTTCCTTTTTGGCCTTACCTTCATCAGGTCTAGTCAGTTTCTTGGACTCCTTCTGGTCGAAAACCCCCATTCCTGGTTATGGCAGCGTATGACTATTGTCGACCATACGGTTCCATTGTATTGTTTCGTTAGCATTTGTATAGCAGTCGGCCATGTTAAACAGATTCGACATAGTCCTTGGTGGATTTATATTGAGGTCTTTAGTAAACCTTTTGTATCGCACTGCCTACTTAAATGCTCGAATAACAAAATCATCAATAATGTTAGGAATTGTATTACACAGTTCTATAAACAAACTGATGCAAATTTTCCCTAGAAATTTGATAGAGACGATGTAAATAATCTTCTTTTCCAGGTTTTGTGTAGCAACTTTTAAAATTGCCTATAAGAGCATGACATAGGTTTTCCCAACTAAAAATAAAATTTTTGGGCTCGTTGAACAACCAAGTCCGATTAGATCCTTTTAAGACAGTGGGTAAATAGTTTGTCATTACCTTTTCATCACCGCCCGCAGATTGGACAATGGTAGTGTAGATTTGAAGGAATTCTAAAGAATTTTGAGTTCCATCATAACCTTCTATATGCCCTAGCTTGAACCTTGCAGGCCAATTGACATCTCTTAGCCCGGGTGAGAAAGTCTTGCACCCTGTGTAAGGTCCCAATCGTGGTCATACATTATGACAAACATCATAATTATTAGGGGAACAAGGTCATTTACAACCACGGTTAGGGTGCTCAACTGGGTCCAAACTATCAAATATATTCCATCGAGGCGGAGCGTCTTCTTGACAAAAATTGTCATAATAATAATGATGTCTAGAGTCAGACTGGTCTGCCCTAGAACTGCTCTGAGCTCTTCATGACAGTGAGAGGCTTTGTACTTCGGCAACTACCTCTTGCAAGTCAGCAACGTGTGAACGAATGACCAAAAGGTCCCGTTTACCATCATTTGCCATTGGGTGGTTGGCAATTGCACTTGAGAGTATTCATACTCTATCAATGGGAGTCTCTGCCTGTAAGACCGATGGTAAAACGTTGAGATCTCTTACCGTCATCCTCGGAGCAACCTAGGTCGTGATAGGTCTTCTAGATGTTCTCGACGCGTTGTCGTGGTATTGGCAACGGGCCTCCTCCATTACTTTATGATTTGCTGCGTGGATATGAGTGTGTCGCTCCTGTGCCAAACGTTCGTCTTGCTCCTGGGCCTCACGTTGTTCACGTGCTACCTGTTATTCGTCGGTCTAGTTGGCATTGACGACTGCACATTCTTGAAATTTAGAGGATATAGAGGGTGTGAACATCCCATCCTCATTAGAGGGGTAGTAATTGTGACTTCGGAGTTGATGGACTAGATGCTTTGGAGATGATTCTTCGATTGCCTCAGCATAGTCTTCATCATCGAGATCGTCATGAATTGCTATAGTACTGGCATCATGTGTCGGACCTGGGAGTAATACCCCCAAATCCTCTGTGTATTCTACATTAGTCCCTGGAACAGTAGCTAGTGTACATAGTAAACAAATATGGTAGCATTCATAATTAGCACAACTTTATTAATAAATATAAGAGTTTATTACAAGAAATGCTTACAAGCCAATAATAAAGAACACAGCGAAGACGAAGAAGAAGTAGTAGAGCCCAGCTAATCTACCACAGGCAATCGACTGGGGTAGTGGCCTAGTCGTCGAAATCTCAGCAGTTGCAAAGTCCTTCTTCTCTGAACAATATTTTATTAAGGGTGAGTACAAAATGTACTCCGCAAGTTACACCCATAACAGAGTTAATGCATGCATGAATATTATCAAATGGAGGATTATAGGGTTATTTGTGTAAAAGCAATATTTGACATTTTAAATACAATACTAAGTTCAAAATCTCAAGTTTTACAATATCTGAAACTGAGTTTTAGCTGAATTAATAAAGCTAGTGTAGGTACTAACCTAACACTAACTTAAACACGGGCACCAACCTGGGGCTTCAACCCATAATCTTTCTCATGGAAACCCATCTATATCATAAACTGTTTTATAAAACATTTTTAAAACAAAACCAAAGTCTAACTTTGAGTGGTTTTGCTCAGCATGTCCATGACCGTGGACACGACTATTCGTATAGATTGACACTCTGCAAAGGTTGTGCACCTTTACCCACAAGAGATAATCATCTTATACTGTCCGCTTCACACACATCCATTGGTGTGCGACTAAGTGATTATCATAAAGTTTTTACAATGCTTCATCCCAAAGTAGTCATGTCCGCTAAGGTTTCACTTTCATTGGGCTAACCACTCGCCGGAAGCCCCCTATTGCATCGAGTGGGAATACTGTCTAACCGACACCCGCACATCAAAATAGCACAACTAACAGCGGGACGTTACAAGTTATTTAGCCTAGTCTGTCCCATTCCAGACTTGTGATAGTACGATGGAGGTTTACAAGATGCAGCTCGAAGAGTGGTCCTTAATGTAACATCCCAATTTTGGGCTTGTGTAAGAAAATCAGTAGAAATTAAAACTTTTTCTTACATCATGTATTTCCTGTTGTGCCAAACAATTCTTGTACAAGGGATCATGGTAGTACATTGTCACAAGTCCTTTTGATCCAAATCTTGCTATTCCAAAAACAATCTGGTCAAATCTTATGATCATCCGCTGAAAATATTTTTCCTAAGTCTCTATGATGGTATGTGACCCCTCTGAAAAGTTTCACAATTTTTAGAAATTGTTTGAATATTTTGGAGGTCAGTCAAACCAATTCAAAATCTAGTCAAACCTTGGACCGATGCCTTGCAAATTTTGGAGGAAAATCCATAGCACCAAAGCCTCTGAAAATTTTATGCTAGGTTCTCGTTTGAGCTAGCAAGCTCTGTAAAAATTTCTTACATTTTGGAGTTTGTTTGCTACCCCAAACAACTCTCCAAATGTCGCCTTTCTCTAATACCGGAAATTCAAATCCGGTTGAGTGGACTCGGGCTCGGACCGAGCCCAACTCAACCGACTTGGTTGAACCACATCGCCGCGCGCCGCTCGGGCTCAAGGCATTGCGCGCGCAAGGCTGAGTCATTGGATCTCCATCCGGCCGCTCACGACCTCCCGGACCTCCTCGCCGCGCTCGGACCTCCCCCCCGGCGATTCTCGGGCGTCCGGAGACCACCCCAAGCAAATCTGGGGCGTCCGGGACCTCCTTGGCGTGTGTTTCTTCCTCACGACCTCCACGAGTGCGCGCCATGAAATTCGCACCTGCATGCGTGTGTCGTCGGTCGAGCGATTAGAAGCGATGAGATGTCACCTTGCCTCTTGTCAGCGGCTCTTCTTCTTGACATGCATTTATTGCCGATCGGCTTTAACCTCCAAAGTCTTCACTGCTCGCCACTTGTCACATCGTGCGTGCCGTTGGCGGGGCATGGTTCATGCTCACGATGAGCTTTGCCTAGCCCTTGCCAAGCTCCCGGGCTATACATAGCCGAAAACTTCCTCTCCTTTTCCTTTTCGTTCTTGGGTGTGGCAGAGCTCCCTCGGTTGAGTTGGTCCTCACACTCAAACCCCAAGAACACCACCACCCGAAACCTCCATTGTCACCTTTGGGCTCCTGCGAAGCTCGAGCTCCAGTGGTTCCATCAACGTTCTTGCTGTTTTCCTTGTCATCTCGAGCACCTCGAGCATTTTCTAACTTGTGGTTGTCCATCGCAGAGGTGGTCAAGTTGGGAGGCGCTTGCCGGGTCGAGTCGTCTTCTTCTCCTTCGCCAAGCAAACACATCACCGCGGGACCGTCGACCTTCTCCAAGTCCCTCCGTCTTCCTCTGGACCTTCCTACACTCGGGTGAGTTCATTTTAGTCCCTTAGAGCTTAGGGTCTAGCTAGCTTAGCTCGTGGCGCTCGATTTTGTCGTTTCGTTTTTGCGAAAGGCTTGTCCTCCGCCATTCTCCGGCTCGCGGCGTTTAAAACCGTCGCCGCCGTCGAGTGCCTCCGCTAGTCGCGGCACTATTGCGAGTTTATCGGTGCCCTTGGTGGCGCCGCGAGTCCCCATCGCGGTGGCAAACCGTTGAGCCCGCTCGGGATTTTCTTGGTTCAAAACTCCGTTTCGTCATCTTGTTAGGACATATTAAATGCCCATTTATTACCAATCATCGATGTGATGAGTTGTCTTAGCCGCCACCCTTTGTCGTTGTCCGGAGGTCCCAGCATAAACGGCACCTTGGACCTCCTCGGGTTCTTCGTGACCGTCTAGACCTCCCCAAGTTTAGATCTGGACCTTTAGATCTTTCATGAAAACCTTTTAGTATAAGACCTCCTCGGTCCATTTGCAAAGACCACCTCGAGCCACTCCAGAGGTCCTCTTTGTAAAAGACCACCCCTTGTCGTGTTGTCAAAACCACCCTCTCGGACCTCTTCAGGGTCCTCTTTGCAAAAGACCTCCCTTGGTCATTTTGCAAAGACCACCCTCGAGTCCTCTTTGTAAAAAGCCACCACGGCATTTTACCAAGAAAACCCCGCTCAGACCTCTAGGCTCAATCCTAGCCGTTCGCGACCTCCCGGGTTAGATCGGCGTTAGATCTCTTTTTGTAAAATCTTTAGCGCTCGGACCTCCCTCGCGTTGATCCGGACCGTTCAAAACCTCCTAGGTCTAATCCGAGCCGTCGGATCTCCTCAGATTAAGAATCTTATCGCTTAAGACCTCCCCAGAAGATCTTGGTCATCCAAGACCTCCTCGTGTCAATCCCGGCCGATCAAGACCTCCCTGCGGAGATCTTGACCGTCTAGGACCTCCTCCTTTAGATCCGTAGCGTTAGGACCTCCTCCTCTGGTCTAAGCCGTTGGGTTTAGATCTAACAGGCTAGACCTCCTCAGTGGAGTTAGCCGTGAGACCTCCCTCGGAGATCTTGACATTTGGGACCTCCTCAGTGAGCTCTTAGCCGTCTAGACCTCTCTCAGAAGGTTTACGTAGGACCTCCCTAGTGCTCGGGACCGCGGATCTCGTCGGCGGTCCACGACCATTGCAAGCGCGTGAACCTCCTTGCGTGCGGCGTGTGCGCGCACCGGTCGTGATCGTTGGATCGGATCTCAACGGTCCGGACCTCCCGATCTGGGGAGGAGGTCTTCCGTGCGGCGTAGCCGTGGTGCAGTGGCCTGCGATGCAAGATCGACGACCCACGACCTCTCCTTGGTCTTCCATTTCGGTTGGACCTCCGAGAGCTCAAAGTCTCTAAGTCTTTTCTTTGTTTCAAATTTCAAAAGTGCTTAACTTTGTCATTTTAACTCCTTTTGAATGATTCGATTCTTTGTAGCTTTGTTATAGTATGAACTTTAATCTGAGAATGAAATTAGGCCCTTTGTTGTAGCAGAAAATGATTTAAACAGCATGATCTTGTTTAATGAAAGATGATGTCTAGAAATTCATGGAAAAGTTTGTAAAACACATAACTTCCTCGCTGTAGTTGCAAACTGTGCAATCTCAACCTAGTAAATTTGGCCTGTAAGCATGCTTTAATTTGAACTAGGCTTTGTCTTTATTCATGTTCCTGAGATATGATATATGCTAGTTTTAGAACTTAGAAAAATCATAACTAAATCATTTTAACTCCAATTAAGATGAAACCACTTGTATTAGCCTTAAAATGTCAGTAGCAACCTATCATAAAATTTTCAAGTCCAGAAAACCTCTAGAAAATATTTTTGCTACAGTACCTTATTATGGCCGAAAATGGATGTTTAGGTAATATCTTTTGCACCACAAATCCAGATTAGGTTTTTCCAGTTTCTATGTCTAGGTATATTCGTATTCTACCTTATGTATAAATTTCGTCGCATTTGGATAATTGTTGCTTGCTCATTGGTTTATTTGTGGCTCGTCTTATTGGTTGTTCTTGGTTCTTTTTGCCTCTCGCTTAGGATTCGACATTTGCGGTAATCCCGAGAGCGACCCTCCACAACAAATTGAACAACGACAAGAAGGCAAGCGGTTTGATCATGTTAATCCCGATATTTTAAGTATTTATGTTGATTACAAATTCTATGTATGCATTGCTACTTTGTGTTAGTAGTTGGCCTAGTAGATGCATTTCCTTAGCGAATGATTATCCTCTACTACCATGAGCCTAGGTTACTTGCTGTGATTTAGAGTTCATGGATGGGCTCTTGTCACTTAGTAGTTGCGAATTAATTGCTTAGCCATGCTTAGTTTTGGTAGAAATGGCGGTTATCGACTTGTCGATAACCTTGATCACTAAAACTTATTATGCTTATGATTTCCACCTTGTGCCATGTCTACTTATGAAAACTAAAGCTGAAAACAAAATGATTTAGACTTGGGCACAATGGTATGATGGTGTGATTTTGGGTGTGGATGGAATGGTGCCGGGTCAACAAGGACCGAACATCTTGTTACACTAAACCAAGCATTTTAGCGTGCTAACCACATTAGAGGGTATGGGACCTCTCTTGACTTAGTACTTTGGCGTGTATTGGCTCAGAGTCGCAGGGAGTCGCGGGAGGATGGTGTTGGGAGCATTGTAGTGTCCGAAAGACTTCACCGTGATGGGATTTGTTGTCTTTCGGCTTGCAATGTAAGCATATGGGTTTCTATCCATATGAGCGGCTCGTAGTTAATACACAAGATTGGAAATGTCTCGTAGGACTTAGCCGTGTGCCAGCATACCTTGAGAGTGTGCTTGTGGCTTGAAGGCGATGCGAAGTGTGGGTACATTGGTACACCCTGCGAGGTTAAAACTATTCGAATAGCCTCGTCTAGGTTATGGACACGCTTGGCAAGGTCTTTCAAGAGTTAGACTACAACCTTTTAAATTAAAACTTGATGGGTGGTGCGAATCGGGATTAGTGCTATGTTGTGGTGACTATTGGGATAGTCGCTTCGGTGGTTACTTGTATGTATCTTGACTTACTACTACTTTGATAACAAAACAGATTTGCAAACTTGCTTTTAAAATGTATTACATTATTGCAAATAAAGTTGGCTTCATGCAAAATGAGACATACAACCTCCACCTAAATAAGCTTGCATGTAGTTTATGAATAGGTGCGCTATTCCACACGTCGATCTTGCGGGTACAAAGACAATCTTTATACTCGGTTGCTATGCTTAATTGTTTTGTTGCGAGAGGAAGAAGGTGAGCTGAGGGCCTCACTTTTGTGAGTGTGTTGTGGTAGCCATGGGCGACTAGCTTAGCGGCCGTCGGTTGCCTTGTGGGTGTGTGGCTAACCAGTCGACTTTTGTTCTAGCCATCTTATGGCGCTTTTGCTTCATTGTCATTCTTGTATATTGTTCTATTTGGCAGTCGGCTCTCTTTTGTAATAACTTTACTTTATGTATGTCGTTGTGAACTTAGTGATGTATGTGTATGGAATTGATGTGTAATTTTGTGAGGATGTGCATATGCTGCAATTCTGGGAAGCATATGTCCATCGAGGCTTAGAATGTTTAATTAGTAATGCCATAACCATTTGGAGGTTAAGTGTTACTAGTTAAATATTCCGGGTCCTCACACTTAACTAACTTGGGTGACTTCCAAAATAACCATAGGTCTCAACCATTCACTGAATTGAGTCCGTGCATAAACATGCACCCACCAACTATCCATTTCGTCCAAGTCCAAACTAATTTTTAATTTTATTTCAGTTTTCAAAACATTTGTAAACTTCCGTGACACACCAATGCCATGGATACAATTTAAACAACATATGAATTTTGGCTGAAAATACCCAAATCAAATATTTCAAGTCTAAGCATGGCTAATCTTATTTCTTTTCCAAAATGTTCTGGTTCATACCATTGCATCAACTAGATTTTATCTAAGGTGTCAAGATATGGATATTTCAATGTCAAGATTTGGACATACAAATGGACTTGGAAATAACTATAAATTTAATACATGAATTTAAATTAACTTGAAAATAAATAAGCATGCAATAATAATTTTAAATAAAATTTAAATAATTTAAAATACTAGGATTAAATATGATCAAAGATATAACTTACCTTGCTCAATTAATTGTTGTTTGAAGCGGTGTCGAAATTTGGCTCTCCGAAGTCGTCGGAATCTATACGCGGAGATAAAGCAAATCGAAAAAAATTCAAATAAACTCCTAATTAAATAATTTAGGTATAGACAGCTATATCTTGATTTTATATGAATTTAGACATTTGAATCACTTGAATCAGAGCACGAACGAAGGAGAACGGGCTCTCAGAAGAATGAAATTCACATGAAATGATAGAATTGGAATTTGCAGAATTTATGAAATTATTTTTTGAAAAGGAAAAATAATTATTGCCTCAACATGATGTCAACAAGAGGATAAATGGATTTTGGGCGAATTGATTTTCTTAGGAAAAGGAAATGCCACGTAAGCACACATGTGGATGGTCACGTGGGCTTGGACGTTGAGGTGGCACACAGGTGGCAGTGATGTGGCATGACATGGCGCCATGTAGCGAGCGACGCATGGGAACCAAGCATTGCCGACAAGCGGCGGCACAGCTACCGGCGTCGAGGGCAAAAATGAAGACAGGAGAAGATGGGTATGACGATGCTCACCTCGGTGGCAATGGAACAAGCAAGGATCGTCGGTGGTGAGGGCGGCGGCGGTGGCGCGATCGGGTTGAAGGAGGCGAGGAGGCTCCAGTGATGCTCCAGTGAGGACAGGGTGAGCACGGGGTAGAATGCGGAGAGGCGAAGCCGGCGGTGTAGACCAAGTCGGTAGAGACCCACGGGCGGCGGCACAATCGACAACAGAGAGGCTCGCGGCCTGCGGTGAGGAAACTGAAAATATGACGAGTAGGGAGGGAGATAGGGGCGGTGAGTTGTGTAGATGGGATAAGGAGGAGGGGCGCACGGGGCTCCCATTTATAGGGATGGGGTAGCACCGGCGAAGGGGATCGTCGTGGCGAGATTTTTGGCGGCGGTTTGGGAATCCAGTGGAACGGCGTGAGGAAAAGGGGATAAGGCCAAAACGGGTGCAGCTGAGATAGGAGAAAGGGATGCGCACGTGTGTGAGAAAAGAGGAAGGAAGTTGGTGACGATGAGAAGCTCCGAGTGGGCGGTAATGGGGATGCGTGAGGTTGAAGATGAATGGAAAAAAAGAAGGGAGGAAGATGTGCGATTGACATGTGGGGCCGAGCGTTGGTGAGAAAGAAAAGGGTGGTTGTCCATGTGGGCTGACAGGAGAAGGTGAAAACAGGTCGAAAAATGGGTTTCGGCCCAAAAAGAGAAAATAATTTAAATTTGATTTCAAAATTTCAAAAAATACAACAAATCAAATAGGCATTTATAAAATAGCAAATAGAGTTCAAAAATTCTAGAAAAATTCACAGAAATTTCTTGAATTATTTTAAACTTAATACAATTATTTCCAACTTAAAGTTGGGTTTTACTTTTGCACATAAAATATTTTTCATTTTTGGAAAATAGGAAAAACTTTTTAAATTCCAGAAAATTCAAGAAATTAAGTAAATTTTATTTTTAACTCTAAATTCCAAGAATATCCTTGAAAAATCAATAAATTTTCTTTTTTACTTTAGAAACTAGGAAATTAAATAATTAATTTTAATTTTTTAAACCAAGAAAACTCTTTTAAATTTTAGAAAATGTAATAAAATAATAACTTTATTTATTTTTTTTGGTGACAAAACTTTGGGATGTTACATCGTGGTCATTTGTCTCTTGATTTGAGACAGAAGTTAGGACATGGCCACTCTCGGAGTTGCTTGAGAGTGGATTTGACGTTCCCACCGCCTTACTCCCAGCAGATTGGTTTAAGGGTGGTGAGGACTTCTTCTCTTGAATATACTCATCAAAGAAGTTGCTCTTGCACGCCTCCTCTAGGATGTAGTCCTCCATTGTGAGGTGCGTGTAGTCGTTGAGATCGAAGGAATTCTCCTCGTAGTCTATTGGCAAGGCCCTAAGGACATCACAGCAAAGAAATCTTCAGATTTAGAGGACGATCTTTAGCATGATGGTGCCCTCCTTCTAGCGCCAACTGTTGATGATAAAAAAACACAGGGTCCCTAATCAAACGTACTTGGGAATGTAATGTGATAATGCTATCAAATGAAGATCGTATATTGTTATTAATATGTTGGTTGTTTGTGTGAGAATAGAAAGGATGTTACAATATGATTGTAATGATCATTGAATTTGTACTTATCGGACTTGTGAGATATATGAGATATATATTACAGAGAATGTGGGCTACTCCCTTTATAATATTTGAATGGGTGGTAGTTAATGCCGCTAAAGGTGTCTCTAATCTTCACTAGGAAAGTCTTGAACCGTCGCGTCCGTTAGCCAACTATCGTAAGTTGCTAAATGTGCCAAAAACCGCCTTTCCGCTAGTCACATGGGTAGCATCAATTCCACTCTAACATAGAGTCCAAACATTCGTGTCTCTGACCGTCAAGCTAGTCGTCCCAGACCCGCACATTAAGTGGCGATTATTGTCCAAGGTCGTATAGTTAGTCGCACACTTCGAAGGTATGTCAGCACGCTAAGCGATGTCCATCGGGATAAAGCTTTTGGACAACTACCAGCTCCCAACACCATCCTCCCGCGACCTCCGCGACCGAGCCAATACACGCCAAAGTACTAAGTCAAGAGAGGTCCCATATACTCTAGTGTGGTAGCACGCAAAAATGCTCAGATAATGTGTACTCACAAGATGTTCGGGATATGACCTAAAGTGGTTGTCAATCAGTTTGGCCATAATAAAAGGGAATTTAGACTTCCTTTATAAACTAATTGTAAGTTCATAACCATAATGTAGTGGGCCTCCTTTGACAAGAAGTCTGACTTTGACCGAAAAAGTTTGACTGGTCTAAGAATACATAAAAGCTCGTCGAGTGAGGGCACCGATCGAGTCAACTTTGAAGTTCGCAAAACCTTAACCGCCGAGAGGACCAACATGTCATGGACTCAAAAGATTATGTTGGAGGAGATGATCGACGACCAAGGATGTTGGACGATCTACTACTTCCATTACATCGATGCGGTCGGACTCGAACGCGTAGCTCCATGGCATTGTACCTAGGTGTTTATAATTTGGATTGTATGTTTTCAATTGTTTTCAAAATTTTGCTCAGGTTAAATTACAATTCATTCAAGAATCTGTCACGAAGTTGCTAGAGGAGATGATGCATGTTTGCGCATCTAGTGGTAAGGATATATGATCTTTTACTCGCATGGCTTCCTGATTTACATGGTAAATTTTTTATTGCACGCTAGTGTAGCCTGCCAGGACCCAACATCATTTCCATCAGGTATTTATCATACCACCTTTGGGCGATACTAGAGGCGGCCAGATGGGCCATGCCGGCTGGGCTGGCCTGAGCCACGACACTATTGGCCCAGCCTAGGCACAACACGGCCCACACTGTTCTTGGGCTAGGCTGGCCCAGCATGAAGGCCCATGCCGTTCTTGGGTCGTACCGCTGACACGATGTGTTGGCCTGGCACGACACGACATGAACAATGTCGATTCATGCCAGGCACGGCACGAAGTCGACATGACCCGCTTGGCCCATGTGTAGAGTGTTTGAGGGAGGAAGGACATACAGCAGCGAGGAGGAGGAGGAGCCAAGGAGGAGAGGAGGAGGCTGACACAGAGGAAGGAGATGGGGCGGCTAGTGGCGCACGGGCGACGAAGGGGTGCATCGTGCATAGGCGCGACGACGAGGGGAGGAGGAGGAGAGGAAGAGGAGGAGGAGGTAGGTTCCGCGGGGTGGCGCTGACGGCCAACGCAGAGGGAGGAGAAGGTGATGGGAGGCGAAGGGGTGCACGGGTGCTGGCGCGCAGCGACGAGGAGTAGAGGAGGAGGAGGAGAGGAAGAGGAGGAGGAGGGCGGGGCGATGCTGGCAGCCAGCGCGGAGGGAGGAGAAGGCAGCGGGGTGCATGGGCGAAGGGAGGATAAGATAGTAGGAAGCGAAGAGGCGCACGGGCGTGGGCAAGGGCGCGTGGCGACGAGGAGTAGAGGAGGAGGAGGAGAGGACAAGGAGGGCAGGGTGGGGCCGATGTGGAGGGAGGCGGTGGTGGCAGGGGTGTGGCGTGCAGCAGGTGGGGTCGGTAGGGGCGTGCCACGTGTGGCTGTGGCGTAGGGCTCGGGGTTGGGATGGGGAGCCAGGGCGGGAGATGACAGGGGGGCGATTGGTGGCCTGGTGGGTCGTGCGGCAAGGCACAACCAGTGGAATTCTGTCCGTTTGGGCCTTTTTCTTGTGGTGGGCCGTACCTGGCACGACATGACGCGACCGTTTAGCCCTAACGTTCGAATTTTTTAAAAAAATTCGACCAATTTTTGACCGGTTGGGGCTTTGAAAATAGCAAAAAAAAAAATCAAAAAATCCCAAAATGTTTTCTATAAATAGCCACCATACCCCTCTCATTTAGCACCCTTCCATTCCTCAATCTCTCTTTAAAATTCTATTGTGCAAATTCAAATTTGTGTGAGGTAATTTGGCGAAATTGAAAACAATTGTGTCAAATTTTAGAAAATTCAATTTTTGGCAGCCAGTCGGCAAAAGAGGTACAATGCTATTTTTTGCATAATTTTATTGTTATTATTTGTTACACTATGATGAAAGTAATAGTAGTGTTAGTTTCGATTTTATAGTCTTTGTTATGGAAAATTACGATAGTTTTGCTCTTGGTGATTACGGACTTTCACCAGAGGAAGTTGCATCCATCGAGGCTGCAGCTGCCTCCAACCAAATGCAGTTGTTAGCAGAAGGGCATGGTGGAGTTCCGTCATTAGCCTCCACGACAGCACCTTTGTCGGCGACCACCGAGCAAAGAAGTCGAGCCCGACTACATCAGGAGTGTGGGAGAATTTTGACAAGACAACCAAGCCAGACAGGCATGGAAATGAGGTACCATATGGTATTTGCAAATTTTGTGATAATGAATTGGTGAATACATAATGTAAATGCAATGGAAAAATCATTTTCATCATGCTACATATGAAAATCTAACCAAGTTTGACATTTGAACGTTTGTTTAAAAGAAATTCAAACAAACATGCGCTTAAAAGAAATTTGGATAAAAATAGAATAAAAATGGTTGATAGAATTGTCTTGGGCATAATCTCTCAGGGAAAAATTTACTAAACAACTTATGTGAATTTTATTAAGAAAAACAAATACAAGTACATAAGAACAGAAACTTATAAGAATTTTAGAGAAAATCACATAAGATATAAACTTCTAAAAAATTACAGAAGGAACTAGATTAGGTCAGGAGCCTCCACAAAAAAGTTTCATAAAATTTGGACTTAGCTTGCTTGGTGTAAAAATTCAGCCAAACCTTAGCCTTTTAATCCAAAAATCCTAACCTAATTCCATCTTTCCCTCTTGTTGACAGTGGGCGCCACTAGCAGGACTTGTCTTCCACCTCCGCTCACATTGCCAGCGCACGCTATGAGCACATCGCCACTCACCCACTGTTTTGCCGCACCGCCCGCGGTTTCGCCACACAATCGCCCCCATCACCTCCCCACGCCCACAGCGTAGCACCGGCCGCGACCCATCCTTGCCCAATTCCCCTCAGCACATTTGAATGCATCGCCGCCATTGCCCATGGGTACACTCTATCTCTTTCTCGCAATTCCTCTGTCCTCCCTTCTATAAATTGCCACCCGGATCTCCCTCTACCCCCTTAGCCGTTCTTCTCCTTCCTCTCTCTCTTTCGCCAGAAATAACCATCGGGAGCGAGCTCCATTTCTGGCCGCCACGCTGCCATCGCCATTTTCGGCACTCCAGTGAAGATTTCTCCTCACCATACGTGTCATATCATGTTCCAGGGCATGAGTATCCTTTCCCCTCAACTAATTCCATGTTTCGTCCACAGGAACTGCCAAATCATTGCTTCTTCCCCAACTCCGGTAGACAATGTTGCCTTCTCCGCCGCTTGCCCCTCGGTGAACCCCACGTCAATTCCTCACAGCTAGAGCACCCCTACGCCTCCCTCATCCTTCCCCGACCATCGAAAGGAGCTCTCCCTCGCCTGGACGCCTCTTCCACGTGAAGCTCCCTGTCGCCGCCACGGTTCACTGTCGCCAAGTCTTCTTCGGCCACCTTGGTCCACCCTCTCAGACCCAGTGAGCTCCCCTTGACCTCTAGCAGCTCATGCACACATTCTTTAGTTGGAAGCGTTGTTGGCTTGGTAGTTGGCTTGAAGTCATAGCGTCGCCGCCGCTCAACGCCGTAGTGCCGCCGCTACGGGCCATCCCAACCCTCACCGCCACTACCATCGGGTGTGCAAGGGCACAGGGAACCCATTTTCGGATTTCTCCGGCATTGCCATGTGCCACCATGCTGGCGATGAGTGAGGCCACACGCACCCACTCTGCTCTGTGCTGTTTGAAATGGACAAGCACTGTAGCGGCACAATTAATTATGTAAATCTCGGTCATTAAGACAAATCAACTTCTAAATGATTGGTTAGTTAATGCTTGAGTCACTGACGCGTGGGCCCCGAAAAATAGTAAATGAGATTCATTAAAACCCGAGTTTCACTTTTAGTCACTAACACGTGGGTCCCACGCCATTAAGTGCACAGTTAGCCACCCGTAGACCCGTGCACTCTGCACGTGGACTTCGGTCCATGCACTGTTCGTATGGAACAAGCTCTGTCATACATAGGGCCCACCTATTATACACTAGTGTATTTCCCGCAGAAAATTAAACCAAAAGAAAAAGAAAGGGGCATGGGTCCCACCTGTCAGAGAGAGAATTCTCTGTCCCTTTTCTTTTTCTAGAATTTCCAAACCAAACCAACTAAAACCTTAATAACTTTTGCATTAAAACTCAAAATTGAATGATTCTTGTTTCTAAAATCATGCTCTACTAGAATATACAAAAATATTTGGATTTGGTTACTGTTGAATTTATTTTGCAGTATTTAATTCGTTTCTGGCTCTTTTTGGAATAGACGTTGATTACGCGAATGAATATTCTGACGACCAACCATCCTCATATTTAGAACAACAGGAGTAAGGCAAGCACCTCCTTTGATCTTGTTGATCCCACTATTTTACATACTGTACTTTGTTTTGCAAAGTCTATTATGCATGCGTGTATGTTGAAATAAAATTACTATGTTTGGGAAGTCGGTAGTTGTAAATTTTATCTGATGCATATATCTCCTTGAAAAATATTGATGTATTTACTGTTGTAGCCATTAGGATATGGGTTAGACAATATATAATGTTTAGTTGGGAGTTTTCAAGTGCGATTGTCTAGAGATGCAAAACCTAGTTTTCGACACCGCGAGTTATATTATATTCTGAGAAGAGTGAGGGGTGCACATCACTAGTAGATAGGGGGAGATTCTCACCAGGGTCAATTAAGGACCAAACATCAGTGCCATCAATCTATGCCTAAGCGTACAACCACATGTGCTGGTATAGGACGACATTAGCTAATTAAGTCGTTGAACACTAGCCTTGCACGTTGGAAGGTTGTAGTAGTGCGGACATGACTGGTGTATGTATGTTCAAAGGGGCTTCCTTCACCATGGTTTTGGGCACAAAGCTTGCCAACACAACTACGAATACCTCACTGAGATAGGGGCGTAAACTTGGGGGAAGTGAGGGTATCCATCTGCTAGGTAGTGCAAGGGTAGGACTAGATAATGTAAAGGCTTCGACACTTGCTCTATACTGCTTCCCTACGGTAGTGATGGGTGATATCGATGGATACCGAGCAAACTAGAGAATTCGTGTGCTGTGGGTAAAGTTGTACACCTCTACAGAGTGTAAATCTATTTAAATAGCCGTGCTCGCGGTCATGAGCGTGCTTAGTGTGGTCACATCGGGTATAGACTTGATTTTTACAAAAACTATTTTTATTGGAAAAACATGGGAATTGTTTGTGGTTTATATTTGAGTTAAATTCCATGTCATTGATGAAAGTGAAATGTTGCTCACAACTGAGGAGGGTTGCGAGTTGTTGTTGTTATTCATTTCGTTACTGTCGGACCCGGGAGTAACACCCCCAAATCCTCTGTGTATTTCTGAATTAGTCCTATGATCAGTAGCTAGCTCACACAGTAAACAAATGTGGTAACATTTATAATTCGCATAACTTTATTAATAGACAGAGTTGATTACAGAAAGGCTTACGAGCCAATAATAAAGAACACAATGGAAGACGAAGAAGAAGTAGTAGAGTCCGGTTAATCTTCCATAGACAATCGACTGGGGTAGCGGCCTAGTCGTCATGATCCACACCTGTAGCGAAGTTCTTCTCCTCTGAAATTTGTTTGCATAAAGCAAGTATGAGCACTACTACCGTGCTCGCAAGTTACACCCGTCAAATAATAGAATGACATGCATACATGGATGTAACAAAGGAAGGCTTATAGAGTTATCTGTGCAAAAACAACATTTGACATTAAATATAATACTAAGTTCAAAAGCTCAAATTTTATAATATATAAAATTGAGTTTTAACTGAAATAATAAAGCTAGTGTAGGCACCAACCAAACACTAACTTAAACACGGATACCAACCCGGAGCTTCAACCCATAACTTTTCTCATGGACACCCATCCATGTCAAAACTGTTTTTCAAAAATATTTTAAAATCAAAACCAAAGTCTAACTTTGAGCGCTTTGCTAGCATGTCCATGACCGCGGACGCGGCTATTCGAATAGTTTTCTACTATGCAGAGTTTGTACAACTTTACCCACATGAGATAATTTGCTCTTTATGTCGGCCAATACACGCTTCCGTAGGCGTGTGATTGAGCAGTTATCATGAGACCTTTACAATGTTCTGTCTTAATGTGCTTATGCCCGTTAAGATTTCACTTCCATTGGACTAACCGTCCTTCGGAAGCCCCTCTTGCGCTAGGTGGGAATAAATGTCTACCCGACACCCACACAATCAACATGGCACAAATAACAGTAAGACATCACAAATTACTTAGCCAAATCCTGCCCATACAGGACATGTGGTGGTACAATAAAGCATAGCAAAGGAACGCTCAAAGATCGGTCCTCAATTAACTTGGGAGTCTTTCAAAACAAACCCTGGGTCTTAATCTTAACCAGACTAAGCCCGTGCATAAACCTGCACCCACCAATCATCCATTTTTCCCAAATCCAAACCCAATTTTTGATTTTTATTTTGAGTAAAACCACCTTTATAAACTTTCTATGGTAAGGCAATACCACATATTTAGATTTAAACCAAGTGTGTAAATGTTTTGGCTAAATCCTCCCAAAAATCATAAGTGTGGTCTAAGCATTGGCTAAGCATATGATTATTTTCAGTATCATTTTATCTAATGGTGACAAGGTAATCATACCCAACATTAAAATTGGCCATACAAGGGAAATTGGAATAATTATGTATTTAAAACAGGGTATTGAAGTAATTGTATAAAATATGCATGCAATAGTAATTTAAAAACTAAAATAACTTTAAAATACTAGGTATAACTTGCCTTTGTTGAAGTCCTGGTACTCTAAGTCCTAAGAAGGACCGAACTCTCCGGAGTCGTCAAAGTCTATACGCGAAAATACGATAAATTCAACTCAAATTCAAAAAGATAGATCAAATTAACTCTAACTAGAAATATTTTAGTTTAGTTAGATAGATAATAATTTTACACAAATTTAAAAATTTGAATCACCCAAATCGGAGTTTGGATGCAAAAGATATGGATTTTAGAAGTTTAAATCTACTAAAAACCCTAAATCTAAATTTAATAGAATTTCTTGATTTATTTTTCTAAAGGAAAATCTTTTTATTATGCAAGGGTGACATCAGCCCTCAGATTTTTGGGATTTTAAAAAATAAAACAATTTCTGATGTGTGGGCCATACGTGTCAAAGACACGGTCCACGTGGACTAAGCCCACGACTTTTTGGCTCAGGGGGGTTGCGCTGATTTGGCGCCACGTCGGGTCCACGTCGGATCCAACGCTGAGGTGGAGCACACGGTGGCGATTACATGGCTAGGCCACGCTGGCACGAGGTGGCGCCGGCATCGGGACCGAGGGTCGCTGGCGCTACGTTGCACGGCGGCGGCCGGCGAAGTGCGCGAAAGAAAGAGGGGGAGATGGCGGTTACCCACACAAGAAGGAGAGGACGGAGGTGGCCGGCGAAGTCGAAAGAGCGGCGGTGAGGTTGGGATCGACGGCGAAGTAGCGGTTTCGGTGGGGCTCCGACGAAGGCGAGGTGCGCACGGGGTCAGCGTCGATGCGGCGAAGCAAATAGAGGCGGCGGCGAGGACGCGGTGTTGACAGCGGCGGCGCAATCAAAGCTCCAAGCCCTTGTTGCGCGGCGAGAAAACTCCAAATACGACGATCTCACGGTGGGAGAGGGGAAGTGGGTGGCGGCGTTGGCTTTGGTGTGAAGAGGGGCGCCCGGGGCTCCCTTTTATAGGGGCCAAGGGCTCCGAGGCGGCGTGGCGACGTGGGGGTCGTGGCGGCGGCCGTTGCGGAACCGTGCGCGCACGCCGCGGAGAAAGAGGGGGAAGAAGGTGGGGTCGTGCGGAGGTAGGCGCAAGTCGTGCGCGCGTGTGTGAGAGACGTGGGGCGGTTGGAGGCGCGTCCATTGCGAGCTCGCGCGTGAGCAGCCATGGCGGCTGTGCGAGGCGGTCGCGCGAGAACGAAGGCGAGGAAGACGACGATAGCGGGGCCCACGCGATAGCGAGAGAAAGGAGAGGCGAAGCGATGGCCGTTCGATTCAGATCCAATGGCCGAGATTTGTGTGCGGTGCGAAGAGAGAGAGTACGGTGCGGGCTGTTGGATTTTGATCCAACGACTGTCATGGGTTGGAGGTGAGTGTGTGTGTGGCTAACAGGTGGGACTGGGGGAGAGAGAGAAGGAGGGGTGCAGGGTGCTTGGGCGGCTCGGGCCGCGTGGGAAAAGAGGTTTGGGCTGAAGTTTTGGGTTTCGGCATGAAACGAGATTTCTATTTTCAATTGATTTATCAATTAAAATATTTCAGTTAATTCGTTTAAGCTTTAGAAAATAGCAAATAAAATCCAAAAATTATGAGAAAATTCACATAAATCCTCTTAGACATTTTGCATTTAAATAAAATAATTCCAACTTAAAATTGGTAATTAATTTTGTATATAATTTATTTTAGCTTAAAAATATTTAGGAAAAAGCTTTTAAAATTCCAGAAAATTCTAGAAATTAATTAAAATTTTTCATTCCATCTTTAAATCCAATAAAATCCCAGAAAACTCAATAAATTTTTATTTCTGAATTTTAAAATTTAAGAATTTCAAGAAAAGCAATTAAACTCTTTCAAATTTTCAGAAATTCCAACAAGATAAAAACTTTATTAACTTTATTTTGGTAACATAACCTTGGGATGTTACAGTTACTTACTTACCATCCTGTACTTATTTAACTGCTCTTTTAAACTCTTCGCTGCAAAATACTACATGTGGATATTGCAAATAAATCTATTTATTGCAAAATAACTTGCGTGAGTAGAGCCTCCTCCTTTGATAGCCTTACATTTATATAAACTTTGCAATACACTACAAGTCTTGCTGAGTACGCATTGTACTCAATCTTGCTTACATTTGTTGTTCAGAGTTCGCAGATGAGCCGACGCCCGACGATACGTTCTTCGCACCTAGAAACCAGAGGGTTCGGTGACAGGTCTATTTAGGCCTTGTTTCTTGTCGGTTGCCTGAGGGTTGGATGGGCATGCTGCTGGAATTTATTTACTTTCATTACCTCTTCCGCTGCTACATTTACTCTGTTGATACCTGCTTTTATTTGGCCGGTTGACCGTTGATGTAATAACATTATACGCTTAAGTTAAATACCCTTTTTCTTTACTTTGTATATGCGAATGTATGGATGTGAATGCCAAATATTGTAAATGTGTGTACTAGCCACTGATCATGGGACTAGTACGGTACACACATAGGGTCTATGGGTATTCCACGCCCGAGGGTCCGACATAATCCTAGATTTTCTACTGTTTCTAGACAGACAACGACTAGGAATCTAGTAAAATACTATAATGAATGTCATAACAAAATAAAGGAACTATTTAGTACGTGCACATTTTTTGTGGCCTTGACCTCGGACATATGGAGTGGTCGGTTAGAGAGGATTATCTTAGCGTAGTTGCTCATTATGTTCATGATGACTGGTAGTGGAGAAAAGAATTATAGGTTTCAAATTAATTGATGTAGCACACATGAGTGACAATTTTGCGGACTGTATTATTAAAGTCGTCAAAGACTTTGGTATTACAGACAAAATATTCTCAATTATTTTAGACAATGTCGCTTCGAACTATAGGGTCATGCATATTCTTACTCCGGTGTTGACTACATATGTCAATTCCTTCTTACTAAATCAGCGACGCGTTTGTCATATTATTAACCTTATAGTCAAATGTGGTTTGACGAGATTGAATCCGTATATTAAAGCTTTTGGCGATGCGATATCTTACTTGAATAATTCTAACGTAAGAATAGCAGCATATAAGAACTTCTGCAGGGCGATGGATGTGCGTCCAAGAAAGTTCGGTTTGGACATGCTGGTAAGATGGAACTCTACTTACCTGATACTTAGGAGTCTTTTACTGTTTTATTCAAACGCACTATCAGAGCACTAATGGTGCTTGTAATACTCTAACTATCATTTTGAGAGTGCAATAAAAATTGAGAGAGAATTAAGAGAAATAAGATAGAAAATTAAAAATTTTAGGAGAGGAATGAGCCGCCAACTCATATTCAAGAGGAGGGAAGCCAGCCATAGTGGCCCAAGGCCCATGAGTGGGCTAGCAGCCCATTAGAAGGCAAGGGAGGGGGCAAACCCTAGCCACTCTACGCTACAGTAGCCTCCACGCTATAGTACCATAGTGCTACAGTCCTGTGCTACAGTAGCCACTGCGCTACAGTACCTCCGCCTCATACTGCTCCTCCTCCCCACGTCACCATCCTCTCTGTTGCCGGCCATTAGGAAGGAGAAGGAGGGAAGGAAGAGAGGAAGAGGAAGAGGTAGAAGAAGGGAGTCTTCATGGGGAATTCAGCGAAGTCCAGCGGTTCTACAAGGGTAATCCCGATCCCCATTCGATTAGTAGTGAAATCGTGTAATTAGGCGATGTCGGTACTAGATCTGTTTAGTGCAGTCAGGATTGGTCGACATTTTTGATGAGGTTAACTGCGGAATCTATCTTGGACGGCTCCTAGAGAGTTGTGGGCGATGTCGCTAGCTTTCAGTAGAGTATTAGATCATGTTTTTTGGACGAGCGGTTTAGGAGTTATGAATTTCATAGCACTGCTGTTCTGCAGTTCTGTCATAATTCTGTCAGTCAATGTTAATCGGTCATTAACAAATAGTTAATTAATTTTTTAGAGGATATAACCAAAACAAAAGTTGTAGGTATGCTCGTAATCTTTTCATAGAGCTAAAGACCATAATTGTTGGATAAGTGTACTGAAAGATATGTTAGTTTTATTCTCACTATCCAGAATCTCTAACGGGATTTAGCAGTGCTAGTAATCTGTTTGGTAGAGATAGAAGATGAGAAAATCTGGGAATCTCACCAACTAGTTTTGTGTGGATAATTTAATAATCTTTCAGGATAATCAAAGAACACTAGATTTGGATAAGTATACAAAAAGTTATGAATTTTGGAAGACGACTGTTCTGTTTTGGAGACAGATCGTGTCTATAGAAGTTGGTGTTTTGGGTTGTGCTAGGGAGCGTAGTGCGTCGTGTGCTTATTTCTAGTACCGTCTTGTCCATAAATGTCTTTTTAGTGTGGTTGATACATTTATTCAGGTGGTTTGATTCCGGGAGTAGCGCCCTCTCCGCGTCAGCAAGCTTCGCATGGTTGAGACAAGTACAATTAGTAGTAGAACAATTAAGTGTGATTGTTCATGAATGCTAGTAGTATCTGTATGTTCTTTGTTCATGTATGCTAGCATGATGAGTATGTTCTTTGTTCATGTATGCTAGCATGATGAGTATGTTCTTTACTCATGTATGTTGCTGCTGGCTATTACATGTTATGTTGGATAGAGGAATTGTACATATGCATCATGTCATCATATTTGAGGCTTGATCATGTGGTGACTAAGTAATGATTTGAGGTCCCCGTTATGTATATGATGGGCTTGTGGTCCCCACATTTGTGGAGTGGGGCTTGTGGTCCCCACACTTGTGGAGTGTGGGCTTGTGGTCTCCATACTTGCGGAGTATGGGCTCTTGGTCCTTGCGCTTGTGAGCACAGGCATGGGTATACAACGACGGTTGCATACCCTGCATTACCGGTAAAATACAAAGAGAGTCAAAGAGAAAGGATGCATTAAGCAATGCATAAGCATGTGTTATGATATATTGTGAAGACATGAGATTGGTTGTTAAGGTTATAATCATGTGTTATTTTTCATATTATTTGTACTTTGCGGAGTCTGTGGACTGACTCTTACTGTTGTTTATGGTTTTAGGTACCCCTTACAAGAACGGCATGCATAGGAGGGACTAGAATGAGATATGTTGCACACAACCACAAACCACTCATAAATGATTGATTTTAGACAATGAATTAATAATTGAGCAAACTGCCAGGATGTTTTCTTTTGGTTATGTCTTAATGCCTCTATTGCCTTGTAATAGAGTTAATTAGCATTTCATGAAGATTTTATGATTATGGTTGAGATTGGATGTTGGATTAATTGATTATGTTTTTGATACTTGCTAGAACCTCTTATAAGGTTGATTGTACAAAGGAGGTTCTGCCGAATTTTGGTATTATGACTTAGGTTTAAATTGTTAATATGTAATTTTAGTAGCATTTCAGGCTCATGTTGGGTTGGGGTGTTACAGTGCTATACTATTGACTGAGCAACATTGGTTCGTTACTAAGAAGGTACTGTAGTTTTTAGAATTTTTTTATGAGGCTACTGTTGCTTTGTCCGCTGTCTACTATCCAACATCTCCTATTATTATGCATACTATTTTACATATTGCTACTCAATTGAAATGTATGAAAATGACTTAGTTTTACGTGAGGCTATTGTTGCTATGAAAACTAAATACCTTAAATATTGGAGAGAAATCCCTTTCCTATATGCATTTGCATTTATTTTAGATCCTAGAAGTAAAATTGAAGCATTTGCTAACATTTTTATCTTCTTAGTGATGCTACAGGGCTAGACTATTATAACTATTTTGTAGAAGTTCATTTTCAATTACACGAGCTTTACCAAATGTATGAAAATAATTTCCGGAGAGTCCTCTTGCAACGACCTCTAGTTGCTCCCACCTCAAGTAGCAAGATAAATATGTGGGGCACGATCTTCAGTGGCTCTTCCTCCAATCCTAGGTCTTTTCCTTCTACAATGTCGTCTGCTCAACTAAGAACAACCCCTAGGAATGGGGAGCTATCCACATATCTGGACAGCGATACGGTGGATTTCAACTCAGAAGGCTTCGAAATTTTGCAATGGTGGCAAGCCCATAAGTAGAGGTGTTCGTTCGGTTTTTTCGGTATTTTCGGTTCGGTATATATGGTATATACGGTAAATACAATATTGTTAGTTCGGTAAATATGGTGTTTTTAAAAATACGGTTCGGTTTCGGTAAATCCCAAGTTTTTTCGGTACGATATCAGTAAATACCATATTTACCAAAGTTGACACGAATAGCGAACGATACAACAAGAAATTAAGTTGGATTTCTTCTCTCTCAGAAATTAAGTTATGAATTTCTTATCTTCAACAACTTCCTGGATGTATAATGTATTCATGTACTTGTGTGGCTTGACATTTGTTTTCCTTCAATATTCTAGACTGCTTAATAAATAATAATCGTGTTTGGATGTAGAGAGAACTGAACAAATCTAACGTGTAGAGCATGTTAACTCTTCAGCTTTGAGTATTATTGAGTAGGAATGTAGACTGTAGCCTGTCGGAGTACCGAGTGCCATTCGGCTAGCCAATCCACATGCAACGGCCCAGCACCAATCCGCCAAGTTAGGCCAACAACCCAACAGGCCAATTGCCAACGGGCATGCTGCGGTCGGCAACCAGCACCGAGCGTGAACACCGAACAGCATGCCAGCGAGCAATCGATCGGTTTGCTCGGTTTGTTCGGTTTTTAGCCGGTTTTTACAGAAAAAACCGGATCGTAAAAAACCTAGATTTCTGGAAATCGAACCGAATACCGAATACCGGTCAAACCGAGTTGACCGGTACGGTTCGGTTTTTTCGATTCGGTGAAGAAGTGAACAGCCCTACCCATAAGTTAGCATATCACGTGCTATCCATACTTGCACATGATGCGTTAATTGTTCCTGTCTCGACGATTTCCTCCGAGTCTGCTTTTAGTCTTTCTAGAAGAATATTGGATGTGAGAAGAACAAGTCTCGCAAGTAAGATGGTGGGAATACTTCTAACTGTGAAGGACTAGGAACAAACTGATTCACGAACACAATACTCTGTGAAAAATTCGGAGTTGTCCGAGGTGTTAAAAAATCTGTACCTAAACAACGACACATAGCGAAGGATGTATGTAGAGCTATATGCTATACTCGTTTTCCTTTGCTAAGGTTTCTCATGTTGAGTTTTTACTTAGTAAAAGTTTTAACGATGCAACCATTTGAACATTAATAAAGTTATTTATTTCACTTTCAATATGTTTGTCTCATTTTTTACAATTTCCATATCTATTTCTACATTTTACACATTTATCTGGTTTTTGGGTTTTTTTTTTAAAAAAATTGTTTTTTTTTTCTTATTTTTAAGACCTAATAAGCTAAGTGGGCCACGACCGACTGTCAAATCAAATGGGCTCGGACCGATACAACATGGTATGACAGACCTTCAGGCCATACCTAGACCGCCTCCTCAGCACGGCCCATCTCTTTCACGGCTAGGATGGGCCGTGCCGAGATGGGTTAGGCCGGCTCATGCCTATGCCGTGCCGCCCATCTGCCACCACCAGGTGATACTCATGCTAAGTGTTCCAGCACGCGTCCTTTGCATTCCAACCTAACATTCGCGCGCATACCACTGTCCCAGAGGAATGTTCTTTCTAGCTAATTTATACTCCTTAAATCATACATAGATGCCCTAGATTAGGTTAATGGATAGACAGTTCTACGCATATCAACCAGTACTGTGCACATCAACAAGTATATATATGCATGCTTAGTTTACATGGCTTCTATTCTAATCCTAGCCAGTCACAAATCATCAGCAGTAGATTTGCCGTGGCTTATATACGCATTCTTAGTTTACGTTGCTTCTAGTCCTAGCCTGTCACAAATCATCAGCAGTAGATTTGCCATGGCGTTCTCTCTCCCTCAGATAGTCACATGCCAATAGGGAACTCATCGGAAGCATGCTTCTGTCTTTTCTTCCTGGTCTCTGTTAGTAATGTTTATACATATATAGTATATCTAGATTTTATATAGAATTTATTTACGTAATTCTATATTATTTAGGCAGCACTCATTATAGATTCTACAGTTTATATGGTATCCTTTTAGGGTGCTTATAATCATTTCAGGATACGAATAGTTGTTTACTTTCAATAAAAGAGAACTCTTATAATCAGATTTTGTGAACAATAGAGAAGAAGAAAATAAAAAAGCTATTGTTGTTCTGACGGCATTTTTTTTTTGTGTTCTTGTGTTCGCGTATGTTTGTCTTCAATTTAGGCCAACAATTGATATCAAAGTCTGAGTTCTTGATCCGTGTATGCCTAAGATCATGCCGCGCTCTCTAGGAAGTGGTGTCATCGGTGATAAGACGACGTCAGGTTCGATGGCGAAGGAGAGTTTCGTCGCCTCGCTGCATTATCCGATGCTCACGAAGAGTAATTATGCAGTATGAGCAATCAAGATGAATGTGGCATATACGACGTGTCGGCGCAAGACGCGATCGGCGTGGCGGAGCGGCACAGCGGGTATGGGCAGCCGGAGACGCAACGTGGCTGAAAGATCTAGACCCGCCATTATGCGGTAATGGAGTTTTGGTGATTAATGATAAATCTAATTGGGAGACTAACACCTTTATTGATATACATATTGTGTAGTCTTATTTGGATATAAAGGTGAAAATCATGAAGGCATGCAAAGTGATTAAGTGATTAATGACAAATGCACTTGTGAGACTAACACTCCTATTGTTATATCAAGTTTAGTCTCAGCTTGGATATAAAAGCAAAAATCCAAACAGGTATGTATTCATAAATGACAATCTATTTGTGAGACTAACAATTCTATTGATTATCTATTGCTTAGTCTCGTTTGGATATAAAGATGAAAATACAAGAGGTATGCATTCTACTTCTTCTTATTATATCTTGTTGCATTCCTCGGATCCAAAATATAGGTTAAACTCCACCAAAAAGGTTAACTTGGATATGTGCATATGTTTCCATTACACATTTGTGTATGCACACATTTAGGGGGAGTTCATTCTATATTTTGTGGTTTCATTAGTATTGATCCATATTCTCTTTCCACATATATTAAGGATCTTTACTTTGAAATATATCCTTGAATATATTTAACTTGTGTAGTTAGTATATTCATATGAGTATATGAGAACATATGAAACTTGTGTAGTTCATGGATGCTCATATATCCTTGAATATATTTTAACTTGTGTAGTTAATATATTCATATGAGTACATACAACTTGTGTAGTTCGTATACACTCATATTTAGTATATACAACTTGTAATTCGTATATACTCTTGGTATATATAACTTATGTAGTTCATATATACTCATGTCACTTTATATTCAATTATTTGCAATTGTGTTGTGGGACTAATGTGTGTGCTAAGATGTTTTCAAGGCTTAGTCCCGGAGTTTGAATGGTGACATGAAAAGGAAATGCAAAGGTGATAAGAGATCAATATGGCTCAAGACAAAGGAGTCATGCATTGCATTTCGAAAAGCTTCTGGAAATGCGGTAGTACCGGCGTTGTATGCGGTAGTACCGCACCGCGATGTACCGATTTACATGCGGTATGAAAATTCCAAAGAGCATTGCTTTTGGACTTGGTTTGCTCGAGGTGGAGCGGTAGTACGGAGTTCATGTGGCGGAACTACGCAGAGCGTATGACCGCAAATATGTTGGCGGTATGTAAATTCCAGAGAAGGTATTTTTCTGTATTTCTCGAGCCTCTGGAAATCGGTAGTACCGCATCTGAGAAACGGTATTACCGGAGAGCGGTATTACCGGATGCTAGTTGGCGGTAATACCGCACCTGTCAGTAATGGCTTGTTTAGAAGCATTTATGCAGGTATATCTTGTTAATTAATGTTAATGACATTGTGGGACTAACATTTTCCATGAGTTGGATGAATAGGTTATGTTCCAGGGTGATAAAGACTTTGGATGGCATCATGAGTTGATTGTCATCAAGTCAAGGTTCAAGAAGATGATGCATCATGTGTTGATGCATATCAAGATCTCGAATAAGAGATGATCATGAGTTGATCATCGAGTTAAGAGAAGACTCATCATGTGTTGATTGAGGTCAAGTAAAAGATGCATCGTGGGTTGATGCATATCAAGACGATGACCCGGACATGAAGCGAGGATGTGAGTCATCAGGCTTCAAGTGGATGGTCAAGGCAAAGGTATGACTAGCTAGGGCTAAGGATTTGTTCCTAGTCTTTTACCGGTCTCGGTGTTTGGTTGGAGACCAGATTGCTAGAATAGGTTGTCGTACTATTAAGAGGGGTCTTGTCTAGTAACTTGAGTTAGTCATGTGTTGATAGCTCATTGTGTTTGCTCTAGCTCAACTAAACATGTTGCCTATATTTGCGAATGCGTTTTGCAAATAGTTGAGGCTCATGGATAATCCTTGTAGCATGTGACTATACTTTGCAAATGTGTTTTGCAAACGGTTGAAGTCCATGTACCTACTCCTTGTAGCATGATCTAAGTTTGCAAATATGTTTTGCAAATTGTTGGGATTCATGTATTTTCCCTTGGCATGGTCTAAGATTGCTTGTTGCTAACTCTTTGGACTTAGACCATGGTAGTGGCTTTTTGAAGTTGTGCTTTTTGATTTGATAAAATGTGTTTGAGATCAAATCAAATAGGTGGGTTGAGTAGCCCACTGAATAAGCTTTCAATAGAGTCCAAGATCACTCAATTCCGACATCGGAGTCAAAAGTTATGACCTTTTTACCGAGTGTCGTCTGTGCTGAAAATCGGGCTGCGGTAGTACCGCCCGTATAACTGAGGTAGTACCGCAGTGCGGTAGTACCGCCCGTATAACTGCGGTAGTACCGCACCAAGGCTGTAACGGCTAGTTTTTGTTGTGGGGGCTATAAATACCCCCTTGGCCGGTTGAGAGATAACCTTTGGCATCCCATTGAGTTCCTTTGAGCTAAGAGCAAGCCCTCTACTCCCATTTGTGCATGTGTTGCACTTAGTGAGGTTTGAGAGGCAAATCCTATTGCATGTGTTGCATTAGGTGGTGGATTTAGTATCCACGAGAGCTTTGACACTTGATTGGTTCAAGTGAAAGTTGGAGACTTGTTACTCTTGGTGTTTGCCGACACCTAGACGGCGTGGAGGCGCTGTGCGTCGGTGATCTTCTCAAGTGAAGCTTGTGAGAAGACCCGGGCGATTTGTGAGTGGCTTGGTGCTCGCCATCTCCGGAGTGGAGTAAGAGCAACCCTAGTGGATCGAGGTGATAAGTTCAAGTTGGAGTCGGTTCAAGCGGTTGAACTCACTTAGAGGTGTTGGTTCGGTTGGAACCGGTCCAAGTTGTTTGGACTTACCTCGGAGGTGTTGCCTCGCGTTTTGGAGCCGATCCAAAAGGTTGAACTTACCTCAACGTGGATTATGGGAGACCGGCAAGTCTCCGACCACCACGGTAAAACATCATTGTGTTCCGTGTGCTTCTTGTGATTAGCTTTCGTATGCTTTACATTGTGAAATTTATATACTTTGTATTAAATTGCTTATTCATTGTGTATGATTGCAATAGTACCATTTACATTGTTTAAATTGAATTGCTTACAAGTCCATGCTTGATTGATTATTATCAATAGACTTGTATTGTTGGAGCACTTAGTTGAGACTAGTGGTTTTAGGTCTTAATTGTGCAAAACCGTATTTATATTAACTTCCGCATTAGAAATCGGTTTTAGCGCATAAAAGTTTTAAAAACGCCTATTCACCCCCCCTCTAGTCGGTCTCCTCGATCTTACAAGTGGTATCAGAGCTTGGTCTCTCATTTATTAGACTTAACCGTCTAGAGAGTAAAGGATGGCGACTAGTGATATAGTGCATCTAGGTGAAGCACCTAAATTTGATGGCACAAATTATGCACATTGGAAAATCCTCATGTCATGTTATTTTAAGGCCATGGGCCTAAATATATGGCGGATTGTAGATGTAGGCTTTTCTCCTTCATTCGATCATCTTGCTCCAACAATTGAGGAAGAGAAATGCTTACATCTCGACGCTCAAGCAATTAACGCTTTATTTAGTGCTTTGAGTGTAGATGTGTTTGATGCCATATGCGATCACGAGAACGTTCATGAGATGTGGACCCATCTTCAAGAATATTATGAAAGGTCCACTTCCACAAGTAATGATCGCATAGAAGAATGGATGTCGGAGAAGAATGTTCAACATCAAGCTCAGACAATGATGAGATCACAAACCCTCCACATCAACTCATTGCCTTATGGCTAAAGGTAATAAGAAGGTAAATAATGATGATGACAATAATCCTTCTTATGATGAGTTGATAGATATGCTAGAAGATCTAAATGAATATTTAGGAATGGAGAAATCTAAATACAAAGTTTTGAAGAAAGAACATGTCTTACTTCAAAATAATTATGATGTTCTAAAAGATGAACATGAAAAGCTCCTCCTAAATGAATATACTAGCTCCAAGGTGGATATAGGTGTAACATGTAATCTAATAGATGATTTGCCATGCATAGCTCCTATTTCTTGCAATTCATCTAAAGTTAGCATATCCACATCTTGTGATGATTTAATTGATATGCCTTGTAGCACTTGTGAAAATGCTACTATTTCCTCTATGCTTGTTGAAACTAATCTTGTAGAGGAAAACAAAATGCTCAAGGCCCAAGTCGCAAATTTGAAAAATGACTTGGATAGAAGCCACAAAGGAAGGTCACTCTTGATGATATCTTGAGCAAGCAACGAAGCTCAAATGACAAGAGTGGAATCGGCTTCACTCCCATGAAGAAAAGAGAGAATAGCAAGATGAGACACAATCAAAGACACAACAAGAACATCAAGTGCTTTGATTGTCATCAAAAGGTCACCTCTCCTCAAAATGCCCTAATAAGGAAGATTACAAGAGAGGACTTGGCTTCATCGAAATGAAAAGGTGAAGTTCATCCCAAAGCAAAAAGGAAAGAAATACTCAAATATCAAATGCTTTGGATGTTATGAAAGGGACACATTGCTTAGTGTGCCTAACAAGGTAAATGATTTAAATGATATACCTTGTTGCTCTAAATTAAATGATTCGATTTCCTCTATGTCTTGTGAGACTAATCTTGTAGAGGAAAGTAAAAAGATCAAGGATATAAAATGCTTTGATTGCAATGAGAAGGGTCACTTTGCCTCCAAGTGCCCTATCAAGAAAATGGACAAGAGAGGACTTGGTCTCACCGCCAAGAAGAAGGTGAAGAGTCACCCAAAGCAAAATGGAGATCAATTCAAAATTATCAAGTGCTTTGGATGCAAGAAGTTTGGACACATTGCCTCGGTGTGTCCAAATCAAAAGGATGTCAAAGCAAGACATTCAAGTAAGAGGCAAGATGGCAATGAGCAAGATAAGAAGACATCAAGGGGAAGCAAAAGCCCTACTTGCTACAATTGCCGGGAGAAAGGACATTTTAGTAAGGAATGTCCGAAAGGTATCACTCCTAAGCCAACTCTTTATAATGAAAATTATTTGCTTAGGAAGGATAGAAACGGCAATGTGTTTGCCAAGATTGTTAGTTCACATAAATGCATTGCTAAGGCCATTTGGGTGCCCAAAAGTATTGTGACTAACATTCATGAACCCAACCAAGTATTGGGTACCAAAAATGCGCTTAAATGATTAATAGGTACTTGGAGAGGCATTGGAGACTTGACTTATTCATGAAGAGGTGTATTCCACCATATGTCAAAATTGGAGCCAAGTATGAAGATAATCAAATCATATCATGAGCCAATGCTATCTCGGTAACAAGTATTTACATTGAACTATCTAGACCCTTTACCTTGTGTAGGTTGCATTCATGAAAATCTTATGAAAAGGGTTATTCTTGCTCTCGTGCTTAATTTTGTTTATTCGTATCTTGAGCAAGATGGCAGTGGCACATTAAGGGGGAGTGCTAAGTCATTTACATGTATATCACATCCCTATGTGTGCCCAAATTAATTAAGTGCTAGTAATGTTTTTCAAAATTGAGCCTTTTAGTCAAAAGTCAAAAATTTCATAACTATAAGTAATCCTTTGAAAAACTAGTTGCAAAATGTATACAAATGCATTTCAAAGGTTTACCAAAGGTTTTGGTTCAAAAAAAAATATTTTAAATGAAAATGAGTTTCTACCCAAAATTCTAGATCATAGAATCTTGTTTTTGACATAAACTAGATTTTTGTGTAAAATCTATTATAAAAGGAATTTGATCTTCGTCTCAAAAGGAAAATCCTAGAGTTGGTTATTCTAAACACTTTTCGTATCCAAATGATTTCCAAAAGACCAACTCATCAAAAGTTATTTGATTTCGAAACTCATCCAAAATATTAGTTTAACCATAAAGGTCACTTTCTAGCACTTAAGTGAGTTCAGCTATTTGAGCCTAAATTATTCATATGAATAGGTCCATGATGGTAGTCATGACTCATACACAAAATTGGATACTCAAAATTTCTTCATTTGCTCAATTTGGATCTTTTTGTGAAAAGTCTTGAAAATACAATTTAATTTCCAAAATCTAAAGCTTAATTCATAAAAACTATTTGAAAGTTGGATTCTTAAAGGCTAGATAAGTTGGAAATGCTCCAAATATCTTTATTTGGATGTTTGTGTGAAAGTTTGGAGCAAAATACAACTATTCCTAAAATTCCCTGATCAATCCTTGAAGTCCCAGGAAAATCGGAACTACCGGCGGTCTAACTGAGGTACTACCGGATCCCGGTACTACCGGACTGTGACCTGCGGTACTACCGATTGTCCTGACAGAACAACCAATCTCAATTCTTTCAATTCTAAATCTATTGTGGTTGTTTTCTAAAGTCAAATTTGATCCTTATTATCTTTGCAAGCTACTCACATATACTTTATTGACTCTATATGCCATTTTGATCTCATTGTGATATACTTATCATTCAAATGGTATTCTTTCAAGTGGTAGCTCCTTTAGATCATCTTTGACCTCGGCATGAGAATCATATGTGTTTGATTCAAGTGATATCATCTTGTCCTTACAAGTGGTATTCTCAATTGATATCATCGTACTCCTTCACGTTGTATCTTTTAAGTGGTATCTCTTGTTCTCATTCACAAGTGATATCTAACACTTTCCATGCCGATCAATTCTTTGCTTACCAAGCTCTCCCCGATACCTAATCACTTCTTATCCTTGTGGTCTCTCCGATACCTCAAATTTCTTGATAGTGTTTTTCAAGAGGTATCTTATCCAAGTGATTTCTCTGATACCCGATATCTTTTCAAGTCTTATCTCTTTAAGAGATATATCTCAATTGTATCAAGTGGTATCATCTCCTCTCAAGTGATTTTTTCTCTCTATCTCTTCTCTCTATGCTTTCTTTGAAGATCTTAAAAAGAGAAGTTCAAGCACCTTGAGATTGCAAGACCTGTCGACGCATGTTTTCCACAAATGGTATCAACATATGGATTTACAAGTATTATCTACAAGTGAAATTTACAAGTGGCATCGTCGACTCGTAGTATCCACAAGTAAAGTTTAAAGAATATCTTTCAACAAGTGGTATCTACAAGAAATCTCTACAAGTGGTATCTACTAGAATTGTTCAAAGATTACCTTACAAGTGGATACACATAAAGAAAATGGGGGAGAATGCTTTTGTGTGTCAAAAGCTAAGAAGGAGATATTTGGAGAAAGAATGCTTTTGTGTGTCAAAAGCAAAGATAAGTGGACGAATAAATTCTTTGTGTGTCAAAGGAGTAGAACCTTTGTGTAAAGGGGAGTTTTCCTAAAATCTTTTGAAAAAGCTTTATTGAAAACCGTTTTGAATTTCAAAATGAGTAATCTATTATATGGGAAAACTAGTTTGTAGAAACTCCTTTTTGGCCTCGTTTTGATTCTTCGGTGTTTATGCCAAAAGAGGAGAAAGTTTATTTGATCAATTATTTGGATTCTCTCTTGTGAGTTCACCTATCTTATGTTTAGTCCAAAAGTGAGAGAATGCTTTTGGTGAACTTAAAGGAAAAAGTTTAGGAGAATGTTCTCGCTTATATCTTGCATAGATCTTAAAAGGAGAATATTTGATGATCAAAATCATATGAATTCTATTGCTGGCTCTATGGTTTTTACAGAGACTTCCTTTTGGCTTAAGATTTGTTTTGAATTTTTGGTGTTTAATGCCAAAAGGGGGAGAATTTGTATGAGCTACATTTGGATGTTCTTATTTGATATCTCTTGTGATGCCTTAAGTGGGAGAATTCTTTCTCTAAGTTTTGTGCATACATATAGTCAAATATGCTTTCTTTCTTATCATATGTTGACTTATATCCAAATGTTGCTATTAATGATGGATTTGTCATCAATCACCAAAAAGGGGGAGATTGAAAGATCTAGACCCGCCATTATGCGGTAATGGAGTTTTGGTGATTAATGATAAATCTAATTGGGAGACTAACACCTTTATTGATATACATATTGTGTAGTCTTATTTGGATATAAAGGTGAAAATCATGAAGGCATGCAAAGTGATTAAGTGATTAATGACAAATGCACTTGTGAGACTAACACTCTATTGTTATATCAAGTTTAGTCTCGGCTTGGATATAAAAGCAAAAATCCAAACAGGTATGTATTCATAAATGACAATCTATTTGTGAGACTAACAATTCTATTGATTATCTATTGCTTAGTCTCGTTTGGATATAAAGATGAAAATACAAGAGGTATGCATTCTACTTCTTCTTATTATATCTTGTTGCATTCCTCGGATCCAAAATATAGGTTAAACTCCACCAAAAAGGTTAACTTGGATATGTGCATATGTTTCCATTACACATTTGTGTATGCACACATTTAGGGGGAGTTCATTCTATATTTTGTGGTTTCATTAGTATTGATCCATATTCTCTTTCCACATATATTAAGGATCTTTACTTTGAAATATATCCTTGAATATATTTAACTTGTGTAGTTAGTATATTCATATGAGTATATGAGAACATATGAAACTTGTGTAGTTCATGGATGCTCATATATCCTTGAATATATTTTAACTTGTGTAGTTAATATATTCATATGAGTACATACAACTTGTGTAGTTCGTATACACTCATATTTAGTATATACAACTTGTAATTCGTATATACTCTTGGTATATATAACTTATGTAGTTCATATATACTCATGTCACTTATATTCAATTATTTGCAATTGTGTTGTGGGACTAATGTGTGTGCTAAGATGTTTTCAAGGCTTAGTCCCGGAGTTTGAATGGTGACATGAAAAGGAAATGCAAAGGTGATAAGAGATCAATATGGCTCAAGACAAAGGAGTCATGCATTGCATTTCGAAAAGCTTCTGGAAATGCGGTAGTACCGGCGTTGTATCTGTGTAGTACCGCACCGTGATATACCGATTTCGTGCGGTATGAAAATTCCATAGCATTGCTTTTGGACTTGGTTTGCTCGAGGTGGAGCGGTAGTACGGAGTTCATGTGGCGGAACTACGCAGCGTGGTATGACCGCAAATATGTTGGCGGTATGTAAATTCCGAGAAGGTATTTTTACGTATTTCTCGAGCCTCTGAAATCGGTAGTACGCATCGAGAAAGCAGTATTACGGAGAGCGGTATTACGGATGCTAGTTAGCGGTAATACCGCACCTGTCAGTAATGGCTTGTTTAGAAGCATTTATGCAGGTATATCTTGTTAATTAATGTTAATGACATTGTGGGACTAACATTTTCCATGAGTTGGATGAATAGGTTATGTTCCAGGGTGATAAAGACTTTGGATGGCATCATGAGTTGATTGTCATCAAGTCAAGGTTCAAGAAGATGATGCATCATGTGTTGATGCATATCAAGATCTCGAATAAGAGATGATCATGAGTTGATCATCGAGTTAAGAGAAGACTCATCATGTGTTGATTGAGGTCAAGTAAAAGATGCATCGTGGGTTGATGCATATCAAGACGATGACCCGGACATGAAGCGAGGATGTGAGTCATCAGGCTTCAAGTGGATGGTCAAGGCAAAGGTATGACTAGCTAGGGCTAAGGATTTGTTCCTAGTCTTTACCGGTCTCGGTGTTTGGTTGGAGACAGTTGCTAGAATAGGTTGTCATTACTATTAAGAGGGTCTTGTCTAGTAACTTGAGTTAGTCATGTGTTGATAGCTCATTGTGTTTGCTCTAGCTCAACTAAACATGTTGCCTATATTTGCGAATGCGTTTGCAAATAGTTGAGGCTCATGGATAATCCTTGTAGCATGTGACTATACTTTGCAAATGTGTTTTGCAAGCGGTTGAAGTCCATGTACCTACTCCTTGTAGCATGATCTAAGTTTGCAAATATGTTTTGCAAATTGTTGGGATTCATGTATTTTCCTTGGCATGGTCTAAGATTGCTTGTTGCTAACTCTTTGGACTTAGACCATGGTAGTGGCTTTTGAAGTTGTGCTTTTGATTTGATAAAATGTGTTTGAGATCAAATCAAATAGGTGGGTTGAGTAGCCCACTGAATAAGCTTTCAATAGAGTCCAAGATCACTCAATTCCGACATCGGAGTCAAAGTTATGACCTTTTACCGAGTGTCGTGCGTGAAAATCGGGCTGCGGTAGTACCGCCCGTATAAGCGAGGTAGTATCGCGGTGCGGTAGTACCGCCGTATAATGCGGTAGTACCGCACCAAGGCTGTAACGGCTAGTTTTTGCTGATTTCAGCTCCCAACGGCTAGTTTTTGTTGTGGGGGCTATAAATACCCCCTTGGCCGGTTGAGAGATAACCTTTGGCATCCCATTGAGTTCCTTTGAGCTAAGAGCAAGCCCTCTACTCCCATTTGTGCATGTGTTGCACTTAGTGAGGTTTGAGAGGCAAATCCTATTGCATGTGGTGCATTAGGTGGTGGATTTAGTATCCACGAGAGCTTTGACACTTGATTGGTTCAAGTGAAAGTTGGAGACTTGTTACTCTTGGTGTTTGCCGACACCTAGACGGCGTGGAGGCGCTGTGCGTCGGTGATCTTCTCAAGTGAAGCTTGTGAGAAGACCAGGCGATTTGTGAGTGGCTTGGTGCTCGCCATCTCGGAGTGGAGTAAGAGCAACCCTAGTGGATCGAGGTGATAAGTTCAAGTTGGAGTCGGTTCAGCGGTTGAACTCACTTAGAGGTGTTGGTTCGGTTGGAACCGGTCCAAGTTGTTTGGACTTACCTCGGAGGTGTTGCCTCGCGTTTTGGAGCCGATCCAAAAGGTTGAACTTACCTCAACGTGGATTATGGGAGACCGGCAAGTCTCCGACCACCACGGTAAAACATCATTGTGTTCCGTGTGCTTCTTGTGATTAGCTTTCGTATGCTTTACATTGTGAAATTTATATACTTTGTATTAAATTGCTTATTCATTGTGTATGATTGCAATAGTACCATTTACATTGTTTAAATTGAATTGCTTACAAGTCCATGCTTGATTGATTATTATCAATAGACTTGTATTGTTGGAGCACTTAGTTGAGACTAGTGGTTTTAGGTCTTAATTGTGCAAAACTGTATTTATATTAACTTCCGCATTAGAAATCGGTTTTAGCGCATAAAAGTTTTAAAAACGCCTATTCACCCCCCCTCTAGTCGGTCTCCTCGATCTTACAGTGGCTGGCGGCTTGGCGTAGGCCAGTCTTGACCGATCGGCAGCAACACTGAGCATAATAGAGCTAGCGACGACCGCGCAGCGCAATCTCGTCGGCGAGCGCATGCATGTATTTGAGTTTATGCATGTAGGAGCAGTAGTGCCGAGTCATATGTGTGTGCATGTGTCAGGACCGGATTTCTGAATCCGAACCCTTTGTGTATTTCCACACCAGTCCCATGATCAGTAGCTAGTGCACACAGTGGAAACATTGTTGATAACAAGTTCGAATCACGAATAACATTATTAAACAACTGAGTACTGGCCTTATGGCCACTTATTACAAAAGAGGTCAGAAGACCTTGAGTCTTACAGCAGCAGAAACATAAATAAATAAATAAACTCCGAGTGGTGGCCCATCAAAATGCCCACCGGCATTCGACTGGGGAGCGCAACCTAGTACTCCGGGTGTCCTTCGTCAAAGCCACAAGCGAAGTAGTCGTAGTCCTCCGTGTCGATGAAGGCTTCTGAGATTTAATTATGAGTGTAGCATGTGAGTACATAAAGTACTCCGCGAGTCTTGGGAAACATGCATATGCATAGCTTTAACAAATGAGTCTTATATGGTTCTTTTGCACAAAGCAAAATTTTAAGTTTAAACAATTTTCATAAAGCACATTTGACAAACGAAGTTTCGATAAATAAATTAATTTTATTACTAGTGGAGGTTCTAGCTACCAACCACTAGCATCAAGGCTTTAGCTGCCAAGGTTTTCAGAATAGGGCTCTAGCTGCCCAACTGGCTCTAGCTGCCAGAAACTACCCGAGAGTCCCAACTGCTCCCGGTTCCCAAAATTACTCTTTTAAAAACAAAACCAAAATCTACCATGTGAAAACGCACCTTGCTCGCCCTTGACCGTGGGCACGGCTATTCGAATAGTTTTTAACATTCTACAAAGATTGTACAGCTTGACCCACAAGAAATGATCGCCTGATATACCACACGTTTTCTTTGACGTGTGAATCAAGGAGAGACCATCACAAGGCTTTTACAAAGCTTCCTTTTGACTCGGTTCTGCCCGCTAAGGTTTCGCCTTTCTGGCCCCCACTTGCGCCATGTGAATAAGCACACACAACCATGACAGAACCGACTCAAAATTTTGCTAATTAGTTGGCCAGGTCTGTTCCCATTTTGGACATGTGGTTGTACGGTAGTGCTCAGATTGAATAGTCACAAGCGTCGGTCCTTAATATGACTTGGGCGGGAATAACACAATACAAGATTTCGTGCTCTAGCTGCACCCGCCTGATCTTACCATCCACCCAAGTCTAAAACATACTTTTATCATTATATTTTATTTTTCAAACACTGACATTACCTAATGTCATACATTTTCCAAAGAAAGCATAAAAGGTAATAATGGTTTTTCTCCCCCAAAGCAATTCTACCGTAATAAACTATTCCGCAAAATTGTATTCAATAATGCAGAATTTCTACACTAGGGTTACAAAGGTGCAGGATATCAAATTTCAAGGATGATAGTAGCAAACTTTAGGTTTTTAACTAACAACCTACAGTTTAACTTATCATTTAAATAGCAATGCAAAACTTTTAAAACTGAAAACATAATTTACAAATCATAGGTTCAAAGTGGTCAAAGGAGACTCGCCTTCGGTGATGTTGGAGGTAAGCACTTCCTGTTGATCCAAACTTGCGTCGGCGACGTCGGATTCTACACACGCGCAACGGACCAAATAAATAGCAAAAATAAATAAAATCCAAAAATTACAAAATAAATACTGGAAGTAGAGAACAAATTTAGATGAATTTAGAAAGAACAATCAATGGATTTGGAGCTTGTATGCGAGAGAACGAATTTTTGGAAGGAATTAAATGTGCATGTATAAGCTCAAAGTTGAGGAACGACTAGATAATATGGTCCTGTTCATTGCCATGCAACTAACAGAAACTAGCTCGGGCAAACTCAGCGCATGGCATCGGCTTTGCTAGGGACGACGGTGCTCCGGCGGTGGCGCTGGCGAGGGAAGGTGAACATGGGCATGGGCACAACATGGGGATCGCGATGGTGTGGCTGGATCGGCTCAAGAGTGACCATGGAGATGCAGTCATGGCGGACATTAACGACGGTGAAGAACTTGAGGTGGTGGAACTTCTTGGCAACGAAGAAGATGAAACGAGGTGGGGAATTGGAAGAGTGACACTGGTCGCACGCTATGACGTGATCACCTAGGTCGGTGGATCACCGGAGAGAAAGAACACCGCAAAGAAGACGTCGCCGGACTTTGGGAAGACACCAGGTTGCGTCGCTTGATTCGGGCAAACAAAAAAGAACTAGGGAGTGGTGTTTGAGGCGAAACGAAGAGGAGAGATGGGCACACGCGACGCTCACTTTATAATGCAAAGGGGACGCTTGAGCTGACGGAAAACGACCGGAGAATAAAGCTTCAGTTTCGGTTTGCAAAAGATGAACTGAAAGAAACGGCCAAAATGAACGCAATTGAAAGAGGAAACATAAAATTTATGGTTGTATGATGTGGGTGATAAATACACGGTCATCTCGCTTCAAACGGAATTGATTTTGGACGTTTGAGTGGGGAGAACGAGGAGAAATGGTAACCGGCGGCCATTGATGCATGCACAGCTCGGGTGCTGCTCGGATGGCAGCTTGGGGGCATAGAAGAGGGGAGAGGAGGGGCGGCCTGGTGGTGCGGTGGGGTGGGGGAGGAGCGGCGCTGCCGTCGGCGAGATGGCCGGGGTCGGTGGCGAGGCGGCGCTGCCATGGGGTGCACAGAAAGAAAGAAGACAGAGAATAGAAAGAAAGTGTCGTGAGGAAGAAGATGGATAGAAGAGAGATAAAGAATAGAGGATAAAAGAATAGGAGGGAGGGTAGAGGCAAAAGAAAGCAAGTGCCCACGTTGGCAGTGCATGCATGCATGGCTTGGGAGCAATCCCGGGATGGGTGACCCGATGGGAACTTCATTTTTATTTTATTTTATTTTATAGAAAAAGAGAAGTGCAACAAATTAATAAATTGGATCAAATATTTTTCTGGAGATTTGAATTTTAGATTGGAAATGGAGTTTTGGAATTTGAGATTTCGATCCAGAATTACACATAAAATACAAATAAGATCCAAATAAAATCTAGACAATTTTAATTAATTTGAAATTAAATTTTAGAGAATGCGAATTTTGGGATGTTACAAACCTACCCCCCCCTTAGAAGGAATCTCGACCCCGAGATTCGGATGGACTGAGAAAAAGGTTAGGGTACACGGACTTTGCTCTCTGAATCAACGACTTTGTCTATGGAGTGAGACAAAACTGAAATGGTAGCTGAACTGACTAGATCTTACCTGGTGCAACATGCTGAGTTGATTGAGCTTGCGTTGCTGCAACATGATTCAGTCGTCCCCTTGTGGATGGTGTTGAATTCCGGATGGCTTGACTTGGAGTCTGAGGCGCTCCTCGTCCTGATCCTGGTGTAGGGGTCTTGGCTGGTGTAGTTCCCAAGTTAAAAGGAACCGGAGTCACAGCTCGGCGTTTCTGAGGGCAATTGCTGGCATAATGCCCCATTTCATGGCAATGAAAGCACTGGATTGCTGCTGCTGGCGTCCGATTCTGCTACGGTTGAACACCAGTGTTGTTTCCGAATCCCTTCATGACTGTACGATGTCCTGACATTGGAGTCTTAGGTGCATTATCTGCTGGCGATAGGTTGTAGTGTGGCTGGTTCATTAGAGGTCTGGAACTGCTGGCTCCATGCTGCGCTTCAAAAGCCATTTTTCTCTTTCGAGACTCAAACAGTTGACGTTGAGCATCCTCTTGCACAAGAGCTTTGTTGACCATCTGTTGAAAATTGGGGTAGTCATTTGACACCAGTTGCACTTTGAGGTTGGGGTCAAGTCCTTCCATGAAGCGCCAAATCTTTGCTCCCTCGTTAGCAACATCCTCTGGTGCATACCTTGATAGCTGAGTAAACCTGTTAAGATACTCAGACATACTGAGATTGCCCTGCTGCAGCTTATGGAACTCTCTCTTCTTCATTTCCATCATTCCCATAGGAATGTGAGCTGTGCGAAAAGCAGCAGAAAACTCTTGCCAAGAGATAGCTTGGACATTCTGGTGAGCTGCGCAATAGTTTTCCCACCAAGTTCCTGCAGTTACTTTCAGTTGGTGAGCAGCAAAGAGAACTTTCTCTTGGTCATTACACTGAGCCAAGATCAGCTTCTTCTCGACATCTTTTAACCAGTCATCAGCTTCAAGAGGATCAACTGAACCGGCAAAGGTTGGTGGCCTGGTTCTCATAAATTCACCAAGTCTAGATGGAGGTGGTAAGACTGGAGCAGGAGCTGGTGCAGGTTGATTAACTTGATTTTGAGCCAGTGCTTGCAATAGTTGAAGTTGCATAGCCATCATCTGCTCCATATTCATCATCAGAGGTTGACCAGGAGGTGGTGGTGGTAAAGGTTCTTTCTCAAATAACTGCTCTGGTTGAACTTGTGGTTCTTGTTGTTCTTGCGGTTAATGATTGATCTGTGGGTGGGTGGTAGCAGTTCTTTTTCGTTGCTACATAATGCATGCATGCTTGAGTTAAAGAACGAAGAGGCTGTACTACAGGTGGGAGGGAGAGAGAGATCTGGCTTTTGTCTTGCAAAGTACACGACTGCTTTCCACTTTTTTGTAACTGAAGGGTAACACGAACAATTCTTCAGTTTGGTTAGCGTCTAATCAGATAGGATCTAGTGCTAACAGTTGTAACTGCTGATCAAATCATAGTGATTTGGCCCATGGTTCATTTTACCCGGTGGCGGAGCCAAGAATCCGGTGTTAGGAGTGCACACACAAAGCAACACCGGGTATGATTAGTTCAAAATTTGCCTGTTAGGAGTAAAAACGTCAAGTAAAAAACCGGAGGAAATAGTCTACTAGTATCTTTTCACATATCATCACTATAGTAATCAATTTGAAAAATACATTGCATAATAATATAAATGTGAGAAAAATAGAAGTTGCTCCATGTATTGATTTAGTATTGCAACTGTATTTCACTATTAAATCTTAAATCAATAGAAGAGAGGCACAAATGAATGGATATGCCTTGCGAGGAACGGATCCCTTCCCGTGAACTCACCACCATGCGCACCTGCAAAACCGTTGGTCTTAGTGAGTGCCGCACCGCCTACTGCTACTTGCTGCTCCCATGTTGGCGCCTCGCCGCCCACAACTCCTCTCCGCGCTGCATCAGCCGCCGAACCGCAGGAACCAAATTGGGGAGGAGTTGAAGTATTGAAGATAAAGATGGATGTGGGCTGGTGAGTGATGAGATGGCTGTGGGTTGGTGGGGGCACGAACGGGCCGTGGGTTGTGAGCTAGGCTTCCAAGAGAGTGTGCACCAAGGAGTGCTATAAATATGGTTCAAATGCAGAACTAAACCTTGGAATTTTTTTCAATTTTTTTATGTGTCCGGGCACCCCTACCGGCTCCACCCATGATTGTACCAGAGATAAATTACTGGTACTCTACAGGTGTGCATCTGGAAGTAATTGTTTCAGTTGGCGATTACAGCTAGCAGAGATAACACCATGACAGAAACAAAATGTTGTGTCAAGAACCGAAATGTTTCGTCAGAACAGATGCCAAAAGTCTTCGCTAGCTTGTACAACTAGTCTTTTATGATAGTACTTTATGATCGATTGTACAATGACTTACGATCTTATCCTGCTTGTTAGATCGATCGAAAGGGCGTAGAAATCAGGCGTCTCTTTCAGGGAAAGAAGAAAGATAAGAACGGGGATGGGGCAGAATTGACAATGGGGGTTATTTGTCGACAGATCATTCGGTCATTCCTCAGGTGCTTGCAGCCCAATAGTAATGGTACAATTGAAGGACAGATGTTCAGCGCCTCAGCGGTGAACCTATGGACACAAAAGCAAGGGAATTAGGTGATAATCAAACGCATTCATTCAGATGTAAATTGCACGAAAGGCAGATGTGTTGTAAAATTAGTGGTTTTAGTAAATATTCATAATTAATTCTAGCATAAATTATGATAATTAAAGCATATTTTCAGCATCATTTAAATGACAGAAATATCATATAAACATGCAATATCTTTATGTCAGATAAACAGGATAATATGCTCAATAGATGAAACATGAAAACATATAAAATCAGCATATTACTTAGATTTAGAATGTTTGTTTATTGCTCTCAGATGTTGTAGGATCAAGGATAACCGACTAGAGGGGGGGGTGAATAGGAGGTTTTTAAACTTTTAAACAAATTAATGAGATAAGCTAAGCAATACAAGCACAAAGATCAAGCTAGAAATATAAATGCGGAAGAGTAAAGACTAGGAATAACCACAATGAGACAACGATGTTTTCCCACTCTCCAATGTGAGCTTCATTTTTGCCCCCTTTGTGAAGCCTTTTGAAAAGCTTCCTCTTTCCATCGAATTCCTTCTTCTTTAATGGTTTATCTTTGTCATCCTTCTTGTTGGGACAATTTGAGATTATGTGTCCCTTCTCATCACATCCATAACAACGAATGTTACCATATCTCTTGTTGTCACTTGAGGATTGCCCTTTCTTGAATTTGTTGAAGTTGAAGTTTCGATGTGGGCGTCTTCTCATGAATTTCTTCATTTTCCTCACAAGAAGAGCGTACTCCCCATCCGAGTCTTCTTCTTCATTCTCATCATCACTTGATTCCGCTTTAGCTTTGAAAGCGGTAATTTTCTTCTTGGATGAAGATGATTCCAATAGCTCTTCCTTGTCCTTCTTGTATAGCTCGTTAGTGATGAGGTTGCCCAAAAGTCCGGTTGGTGTCATTCTTGGCAACTCGGGAGGGTTGAGAAATAATGTCACCAACGTTTCATATTTATCCGGGAGGGCCCTAAGCATTTTGCGCACAACATCAACATCAAGAAGGTTAGTACCAAGACCTTTGAGTTCATTTATAATGTTGTTTAGTCTTGAATACATCTCGGTGATGTTTTCATTTGGCAACATTATGAATGTCTCATATTTAATCCGAAGCCTATGCAACTTGGCTTCTTTGACCGTGGATGTGCCCTCATGAATTTGGAGAGGGTGGTCCAAATATCACGGCGGTTTCCAAATTGCTCACTCTATTGAACTCATCCGTTCAAAGCACCAAAGAGAGCATTCATTGCTTGAGCATCTAAATGAGCATTACGTTCATCTTGAACCGTGAGGATTGTTGGATCAAGAGGCATAACGTAACCCTCATTTACAATTTTCCATATGTTCGGACTCATGGCTTTTAAGAAAATAGACATTCTAATTTTCCAATAAGAATAATTTGAGTCATCAAATAAAGGAGCCTTTCCTATATGCATACCCTCACTAGCCATCCTTTCTCTCTTAGACGGTAAAGTCTAACAAATTGAGAGACCAAGCTCTGATACCACTTGTAGGATCAAGGATAACCGACTAGAGGGGGGTGAATAGGAGGTTTTTAAACTTTTAAACAAATTAACGAGATAAGCTAATTAATAACTTAGTCTAAACAAATTATACTTCTAGCTAAGCAATACAAGCACAAAGATCAAGCTAGAAATATAAATGCGGAAGAGTAAAGACTAGGAATAACCACAATGAGACAACGATGTTTTCCCGTGGTATCGAAGACTTGCCGGTCTTCACTAGTCCACGTTGAGGGAGCTTGAACCAATCAAGCCGGCTCCACGTATTAAGCCTTTCCTCGATCACTATTGGTTGTTCTTCCTCCTCTCCGGAGATGGTGAACACCAAACCACTCACAATATGGGCACTGGGCCTCTTCACAATCTTCTTGAAGAGATCACCGTGCAATCACCACCAAGCCGTCTAGGAGTTCGGCAAAACTCCAAGAGTAACAAACCAAGACCTTCGCTTGACGACACTCAAGTGCAATAGGATCAACTAGAATGATGAATGCACTTTGAATGAGCTCAACAACCTCTCAAAGAGTGAACAAATGAATTTGAGGAGTTGAATGAATGCACAAGGCTCTAAGGATGTTAAATGTGGTCTAGCACACTGTCCTTGAGCTGGTGGGGAAGTATTTATACCCCCTAACAATAATTATAACCGTTGGAGAAGAAAACTCACTTTTTCAGCCACATGCGGTACTACCGCCATGCAAGGGGCGGTACTACCGCACATCTCCAACCACTACAAGAACGGCTATAACGGATGCATTAAATGACCGACATAGCCGTTTAATCTTATGAGCGGTACTACCGCTAATCGACGAGCGGTACTCGCGCGATGCGGTCATACCAGAAAGAGATTGCGGTACTACCGTTTTCCAAGAGAGACAAAAGGGTGCTTACTGGAAAAAATATACCGCTTAACATTCGGAATAACCGGCATGCGGTAGTTCCGCTTAACACCTGCGGTACTACCGTATTCCGGTCATACCGCATGAACACTGGCGGTACTACCGCGCTTAGGTTTTGGCACCGAAACCAGAAAAGAGACTCTCTGTAAAAAACATACCGCCAACTAACGACCGGAACAACCGGAGTGCGGTAGTACCGCACAGACAACGCCGGTAGTACCGATTGTCCTGACAGTGCAAATTTGGTTTTAGAAAGAGAATCCATATGCATACATGATCCTAAATTGATCCATAAAGCACAAGACATGCCTTCAAGCTACAGGACATGATCCCTTTTAATAGTACGTCATTTAACCTATAATCCGGTCTTCCATCTATTTCTCCTAAGACCGGTAAAAGAAAATAATATCAAAACCACTTGTACCTTATCCTTGAGCTATACTTGATCTTCATAAAACTTTTAGCATGCATCTTCAAGATCATATTTTCCAATGGGACTAGGCCTTGTAAAAACTCAACAAACCAATAAGTCTCATTTTCACATATTATCATAAATTACCAAAACATATTTTTAGGGGCCTAGATGCTTTTCAATCTCCCCCTTTTTGGTAATTGATGACAACCTAGTTAATATGTGTGAAGAAGAGTTTTGAATATATCCAAGATTGTGAAACAAGTGTATATTCTTTTGATGACTTAACACAAAGAAAGCTCCCCCTAAACATGTGCATGAAATAGATAGAACAACTTGAGAGCACATGTAGAGAATTGTGACAAATTTTTGGCAGAGTTTCTTTTTAACTTGTTGAAACTGAGGAAAACTTGCAGTGATAAGGAATTGTCATAAAAGAAATTTCAGTAGAGATAATATCACATTTGATAATTAAGACAACCAACAAGTTCTGAACAAGGTAATACTAGGATGAAGTTATTACAAGCAATAAAACATCAAAAGACTATAATGTCTGACACCCTTAATCCTTAGAGCTACTTTCTACTTCTCCCCCTTTGGCATCAAAGTACCAAAAACAAACATCAAGCAGCTGGATCCTAAGGGGGAAAAGGCGCGGGATCCTGAGAGGCAGGAGCTGAAGTAGCTGGAGCTGGAGAGACTGGAGTACGAGGGCGACGACGCGTGAACCGTATTGGAGACGAAGGACGTGGAAGAGGTGGAAGACGCTGTTCCATAAAGTCAACTGTCTCTGTCAGGACGGCAAGTCTGTTGTTAGTCTCATTCTGAAAATCTGTAAGAGTTGTCCTCATCTCTTCTTGAGAGACTTTCATCTGCATCGAGTTATTAAGAATGAGAGTCCGAGTGATAAGAATCGAGCAAGAGTGGCTTGATCGTGAGAGCCTTTGCACTACCTCCTCTGGGGCAATTTCTTCTTCTTGTGCTTGTGCTGTGCTCTTTGTGCTTGAAAACGAATGGGGATTTTCTGCGGGTTTGTAAAACTTATGGGGTGATCCCAAACCACCACGATACTCAATCTTACTAAGAATTAGGGCCATGATGTAAGGAGCATGATAAATCCGCTTTACCTGTCATTCTTAGAAGAGACAATCCCCCTGATGATGACATCCACAACATCAAACTTTCTCCCATGGGAGATATTGTCAATGATATTCCATGCATGTCCTCGAATAGCATCAAAGTTACCACTCTTGGGAAGAAAAGTGTGATTAATAATCCTATTAATCAAACGGGAATAGGTAGCAGAGCCATTAATTTTCCTGAGTGTGTACGACATTCGTCATAAAACTCTGTCCAGGCTGGAACAAGTAAAGCAGGAATGTCAAAAGCTTATCCCAATTGCCAGAGTGTATCCTCAGTACACGCTCAAAATCAGCCTTAGTACTCTCCACATACCGTGTAACAGTCATCCACTTCATTTTCTTGAAATCAGGAGATACATACAAAGTGGCATAGAACTGTCTGATGATCTCTTCATCATAGTCATTCCTAAGGGCCACAAAATCATGAAGACTAACTTGCTGAAAAAGATGATATATTCCATCATATTTTTCTAGGGAGTTTATGTGAGACCACTTTATGCATTTATGATCTGCAAATTTCCTGTGATGATCATAAATTTGCTCATAGACTTGCTCTGGAACTTGTGTGGAATCAGGATTTATTGAGTTGGAGGCGTAGATATTGATCTTTGTGTCTCAGAATTGCATAGTCATCAGCTAATATGAGCCTGAGATCAATCTGAGGTTCTTCTGGATCTTCCATCTCCTCATCTGATTGAGCCTGGACTTCTTCTTCTGTGTCAGGCTCAGAATCAGAACCTGACTCATGATGAGGAGAACCTTCCTCACTGTCAGAGCCATCCGTTGCAGGCCCTTTTCCCTTGCCTAATGGATCATCCAAAGGGTCGGCAGGAGGTTGAGTGGAAGATTGCCCTCGACGAGTTCCAAATCTTGTCCTTGGCATCTTTACAAAGAGATGATAGGTTACAAGGAGTTCAAAAGATCAAGGAATCTAAAGATAATTTGAATGGAATGATTATCTGTTCTGTCAGTAAAATCGGTAGTACCGTAGTTCCTCACGCAGAGTAATGTAGAGTGCGTAGTACCACCATTTTCTTGCCGGTATTACGCATCCCGTAGTTCCGCACTAAGAACACTGTGAGTACCGCTTTTACGCATCGCGACCTAGGCAAACGATTTAACCAAAAATTGATGTTTCTATTGGATTTGAATCCAAGAAATGGATGTAATATCATCATTAAACATCAATAATGTTGTATTGCCCAAAAGGATTCGTAAAAATCACCAACATTTCAAATTTTCTAGAAAGAACGACCTAGGGTTTGATTCGGTGGTAAAACAAGGAAATGGAAATGTTTTACCTTGAGGATTGAAGGAGATAAACCCTAGAGATGTAAGGAATTTGCAAAGATCTGAAGATCAACCGAGTTTTGGATGGATTGGCCGAGAGTTTTTCGGAAGAGAGAGAGAAGGAGAGAGAGAGAGGAAGAGAGGCAAGAGCACGGGAGAGAGAAAACCCTCTGGGGGTTACTTTTTCTACCGAAACCGATGTGGTAGTTCCGCCCTATTGCCGCCGGTAATACCGCAAAGCGGTAGTACCGTGGTTTTTGTGCTGGTAGTACCGCACTGCGGTCATACCGCACTCAACCCGCCGGTCATACCGATTATCCTGGAACTTCAAAAACAGTTCTGGATAAAGATTTGATGGGATTATTTGCAAATGACCCTTAGTTTTGCAATCAATTAAGAGTCATTTAGGGAACATTATGCATAGAATAGACTAATGTCTATAAGAGAACATAATTTTTTTATGAACATAGATAATCGTTTTAATATTTTTGAAAATATTTTCTTAAAGAAGCTTTTGAATAACACCAAATCAAACAAAATGCATGAGGCAAAAGTTTCAACCAATATTTGAATAATCTATGACATTTAATTCATTCCTCAATTTGCAAAACCGGCCTTCATCTAATGGTTTGGTGAAAATGTCCGCTAATTGATCTTCGGATCGGATGTGGCTAATTTCAATATCTCCCTTGCCCACATGATCTCTCAAGAAATGGTGGCGAATGTCGATATGCTTGGTTCTTGAGTGTTGGACAGGATTATTTGCTATTTTTATCGCATTATCATTATCACACAAAAGAGGCATTTTATCAATCTTAATTCCATAATCCATCAAAGTTTGCCTCATCCATAGCAATTGAGCACAACAACTACCCGCGGAGACATATTCGGCTTCGGCGGTGGATAAAGCTATGGAGTTTTGTTTCTTGGATGACCATGATACTAAGGATCTCCCTAAGAATTGACAATTTCCGGAGGTGCTTTTTCTATCCACTTTGCAACCCGCATAATCGGAGTCCGAGTATCCAATTAAATCAAACTTAGCACCTTTAGGAAACCATAGGCCAATGCTAGAGGAATGCTTTAAATATCTTAGTATTCTTTTTACGGCCATTAAATGACACTCTTTTGGATATGCTTGAAACCGTGCACACATGAAACACTAAACATGATATCGGGCCTAGATGCGGTGAGATAAAGTAAACTACCAATCATAGGTCTATAAAGCTTTAAATCTACTGATTTACCTCCCTCATTAAGGTCGAGATGACCGTTGGTTGCCATGGGACTCTTGATAGGTTTTGCATCTTCCATGCCAAATCTCTTGATCAAGTCCTTTGCATACTTTGTTTGACTTACAAAAGTTCCATCTTTGAGTTGCTTGATTTGAAGTCCAAGGAAATAGCTTAGTTCTCCGATCATGGACATTTCAAATTCCCTAGACATCATATCACCAAACTCTTTGCAAAAGTCTTGATTAGTAGATCCAAAAATGATATCATCAACATAAATTTGACATACAAAGAAATCATCATCTAATACTTTGGTGAACAAAGTTGAATCAATTTTCCCAATTTTGAATCCTTTTGAAACTAGAAAATCTCTAAGGCGTTCATACCATGCTCTAGGAGCTTGTTTAAGACCATAGAACGCCTTGGAGAGTTTATAGATATAATTTGGATTCTTAGGATCTTCAAAACCGGGAGGTTGTTCAACAAAAACAAGTTCGGATATTTCTCCATTTAAGAAGGCACTTTTGACATCCATTTGAAATAATTTAATGTCAAAGCATGATGCAAACGCAAGTAATATCCTAATAGATTCAAGCCTAGCTACAGGAGCAAAAGTTTCACCAAAATCCAAACCTTCGACTTGTGAAAAACCTTGTGCGACCAATCTTGCTTTGTTTCTTACAACCATGCCGTTCTCATCTTGCTTGTTTCTAAACACCCATCTTGTACCAATGATATTGTGTTCTTTGGGTCTATCCACTAATGTACAAATTTCGTTTCGAATGAAATTATTGAGCTCTTCATGCATTGCAATCATCCAATCCGGATCTTCAAGTGCTTCATCTATATTCTTTGGCTCAAGAGAAGAGACAAAAGAGTAATGTTCACAAAATGAAGCAACACAAGATCGAGTTTGAACACCCTTACTTACACCACCCAATATTTGATCTATTGGATGATCTTTTGAAATTGCATTGTGGATTCTTGGTGGTAGGTTTGATGGTTGATCATCTTCCTTATTGTCGTTTTCTTCCATTTGAATTCGACTTGTTGTGGAAGAGGTAGGAGGTTCAACTTGAGTAGAAGATGACGGTTCATCTTTCGGTTTGATGTCGCCAATTTGCATATTTTCCATAGCCTTTCTTAACAATTCATCACCTACATCATCCAAATTCTCATGCCCTTCTTGGGAGCCGTTAGTTTCATCAAATTGAACATCGTGTCTTTCCTCAACTAAACCGGAGTTTTGATTAAAGACACGATATGCTTTGCTATTAGAGGAGTAACCAAGCAAGAAACCAACATCACACCGACTTGCAAATTTTGAAAGACGAACACCCTTTTTCAAAATGTAACATTTGCAACAAAAGACACGAAAATAAGAGATGTTCGGTTTTCTTCCAACAAGGAGTTCATAGGAAGTTTTTTTCAAAAGGCGATGCAAATAGAGACGATTTATGGCATGACAAGCGGTGTTGATTGCTTCCGCCCAAAAACTATCGGAAGTATTATATTGATCAAGCATTGTCCTAGCCATTTAAATTAATGTACGATTTTTCCTTTCTACAACTCCATTTTGCTCCGGAGTGTAGGTTGTGGAAAGTTCGTGCTTTATTCCAAGTTCATCACAAAAGTATTAAACTTTAGTATTTTTGAACTCGGAACCATTATCACTACGGATTTTCTTTATTTTGAAATCAAATTCATTTTGAGCCCGTTTAGCAAAGCTTTTGAAAATTCCGATGTGAGCTTCATTTTTGCCCCCTTTGTGAAGCCTTTTGAAAAGCTTCCTCTTTCCATCGAATTCCTTCTTCTTTAATGGTTTATCTTTGTCATCCTTCTTGTTGGGACAATTTGAGATTATGTGTCCCTTCTCATCACATCCATAACAACGAATGTTACTATATCTCTTGTTGTCACTTGAGGATTGCCCTTTCTTGAATTTGTTGAAGTTGAAGTTTCGATGTGGGCGTCTTCTCATGAATTTCTTCATTTTCCTCACAAGAAGAGCGTACTCCCCATCCGAGTCTTCTTCTTCATCCTCATCATCACTTGATTCCGCTTTAGCTTTGAAAGCGGTAATTTTCTTCTTGGATGAAGATGATTCCAATAGCTCTTCCTTGTCCTTCTTGTATAGCTCGTTAGTGATGAGGTTGCCCAAAAGTCCGGTTGGTGTCATTCTTGGCAACTCGGGAGAGTTGAGAAATAATGTCACCAACGTTTCATATTTATCCGAGAGGGCCCTAAGTATTTTGCGCACAACATCAACATCAAGAAGGTTAGTACCAAGACCTTTGAGTTCATTTATAATGTTGTTTAGTCTTGAATACATCTCGGTGATGTTTTCATTTGGCAACATTATGAATGTCTCATATTTAATCCGAAGCCTATGCAACTTGGCTTCTTTGACCGTGGATGTGCCCTCATGAATTTCGGAGAGGGTGGTCCAAATATCACGAGCGGTTTCCAAATTGCTCACTCTATTGAACTCATCCGCGTTCAAAGCACCAAAGAGAGCATTCATTGCTTGAGCATCTAAATGAGCATTACGTTCATCTTGAACCGTGAGGATTGTTGGATCAAGAGGCATAACGTAACCCTCATTTACAATTTTCCATATGTTCGGACTCATGGCTTTTAAGAAAATAGACATTCTAATTTTCCAATAAGAATAATTTGAGCCATCAAATAAAGGAGCCTTTCCTATATGCATACCCTCACTAGCCATCCTTTCTCTCTTAGACGGTAAAGTCTAACAAATTGAGAGACCAAGCCCTGATACCACTTGTACGATCAAGGATAACCGACTAGAGGGGGGTGAATAGGAGGTTTTTAAACTTTTAAACAAATTAACGAGATAAGCTAATTAATAACTTAGTCTAAATAAATTATACTTCTAGCTAAGCAATACAAGCACAAAGATCAAGCTAGAAATATAAATGCGGAAGAGTAAAGACTAGGAATAACCACAATGAGACAACGATGTTTTCCCGTGGTATCGAAGACTTGCCGGTCTTCACTAGTCCACGTTGAGGGAGCTTGAACCAATCAAGACGGCTCCACGTATTAAGCCTTTCCTCGATCACTATTGGTTGTTCTTCCTCCTCTCCGGAGATGGTGAACACCAAACCACTCACAATATGGGCACCGGGCCTCTTCACAATCTTCTTGAAGAGATCACCGTGCAATCACCGCCAAGCCGTCTAGGAGTTCGGCAAAACTCCAAGAGTAACAAACCAAGACCTTCGCTTGACGACACTCAAGTGCAATAGGATCAACTAGAATGATGAATGCACTTTGAATGAGCTCAACAACCTCTCAAAGAGTGAACAAATGAATTTGAGGAGTTGAATGAATGCACAAGGCTCTAAGGATGTTAAATGTGGTCTAGCACACTGTCCTTGAGCTGGTGGGGAAGTATTTATACCCCCTAACAACAATTATAACCGTTGGAGAAGAAAACTCACTTTTTCAGCCACATGCGGTACTACCGCCATGCAAGGGGCGGTACTACCGCACTTCTCCAACCACTACAGCAACGGCTATAACAGATGCATTAAATGACCTGACATAGCCGTTTAATCTTGCAGAGCGGTACTACCGCCAACTGACGAGTGGTACTACGCGATGCGGTCATACGCAAAGAGATTGCGTACTACCGTTTCCAAGAGAGACAAAAGGGTGCTTCTTGGAAAAAATATACCGCTTAACATTCGAATAACGGCATGCGGTAGTTCCGCTTAACACTGCGGTACTACCGTATTCGGTCATACCGCATGAACATCTGGCGGTACTACGCGCTTAGGTTTTGACACGAAACAGAAAAGAGACTCTCAAAAAACATACCGCCAACTAACGATCGGAACAACCGAGTGCGGTAGTACCGCACAGACAACGCCGGTAGTACCGATTGTCCTGACAGTGCAAATTTGGTTTTAGAAAGAGAATCCATATGCATACATGATCCTAAATTGATCCATAAAGCACAAGACATGCCTTCAAGCTACAGGACATGATCCCTCTTAATAGTACGACATTTAACCTATAATCCGGTCTTCCATCTATTTCTCCTAAGACCGGTAAAAGAAAATAATATCAAAACCACTTGTACCTTATCCTTGAGCTATACTTGATCTTCATAAAACTTTTAGCATGCATCTTCAAGATCATATTTTCCAATGGGACTAGGCCTTGTAAAAACTCAACAAACCAATAAGTCTCATTTTCACATATTATCATAAATTACCAAAACATATTTTTAGGGGCCTAGATGCTTTTCAGATGTCGAGTTGTACAAGATGCAATCTTGGCCCTCACAATACTTGTGTCAAAATTTTAATCACAAATTGAATATGACAATCAATTAAGGTAAATTAGGCCTTGAGCTAAAAATAAAAGATTGCTTGTCTAATCATTCACTTCATGTAAATCATTAAATCAAAGTCTACTTATAATAGATAATTGTAAAAATTGACAAGAGGAATCATCACAATGAACTGAAGATAGTAGCTAAATGAATCACAGTGAGCCAAATGAAACAACCGAATGAAACACAGTGAATCACAGTGGACAACTACTAAAGACTAAATGAATCACATGTAAGAACAAGTATGAATTGCATGACTCAATAAAAAATAGCAAGTAATATTTTAGCTCAAGACCAGATTATACTCAATTGTCGTATTCAACCTCAATTTCATATCAACATCATCGGGCATTAATCCGAGCCAACAACATCACTAAACAATATCTCCCAGTGCTGGTATCAACCAAATCAATCACAATTTGAGACTTCTACTAGCATAGCACATATGCAAAGTGATGCGCAAAATGAAAAACAACAATACTCACGATGCGGATGGCACTCAAAACCACGAGTAGTAAACTAGGCAAGGCACACAAATTACAATGTCTTAGAAAACCAATCGTCTCGCTGTGCCGCGTTGAACAGATGAGGTCATCGGAGATTCAATGCCAATTCGCAAACTAGGACACACCAATTTGCAAAGTTGAGGTACCAGGAATAATACCGCACAAGAATTACCAACGAGATGCATTGGCCGAATGCACCAAGGAGCACCAAGCACCAAAACCGAAAGCTTTCTTCTGCTCAAGATCAAGCCAAAGCTGATCGGAGCAATTCTCCAAATGCGCAAGTCCTAGGTTCCCAAACAGAGCACCCACAAAGGAGAGGACGCAAGAAGGAAACCGGCGGGATGCGCACAGAAGAAGGTCTGGAGCTCACCACCGACAGCATGTAGGATCAAGGATGACTGACTAGAGAGGGTGAATAGGAGGTTATAAAAATTCTTGTGCACTAATTGATAATTTTAGCAATTGTAATCTTAATTAAGAAATACTAGCACAAGTTTAAAGCCTATGATCAATATTTGCTAAGGCAACTCAAGATTATACTAAAACAATTTTAGCAAGAATTATACACAAGTAAGAGCTAAAAATATAAATACGGAAACATAAAGACAACAGAGAAAAAACCACAATATAGACACTTGATATTTTTCCCGTGGTATCGAAGACTTGCTGGTTTTCACTAGTCCACGTTGATGAAACTTAAACGAATCAAGTCGGCTCCACACGAGCAATTCCTCGATCATTAGAGTTGCTCTTCCTCCTTTCTGGAGATGGTAAGCACAACACCACTTCACAAGCTTTGTCGAGCCACTTCACAATCTTCTTTGAAGTGATCACCGCCCAAACTCTTCTCCAAGCCGTCTAGGTGCCGACAAGCACCAAGAGTAATGAACCAAAGCTTTTGCTTGAAGAAAACAAGTGCCACAAAGATTAACCAATGATGCAATGCACTTGAATGCTCTCAACTACGTCACAATGAGAATTATGATCAAATGGGTTGAGGAGAATGTACTAGAGCTCAAATGTATTCAATGAGGTTCAATATGCTCAAAAGTCTTTGAGTTAGAGGCAGGTGAGGATGTATTTATAACCCCTACCAACAAAACTAGCCGTTTGGAACAAATCCCTGAAAAAATCAGTATTTGCGGTAGTACCACTATAGAAACCCAGTACTACTGCAGTCACTGTTCAACGGTCGTCTGCTGTTAATTAAATGTGCCAGTAATAGCCGTTATAAAAAAGTTGTGGTACTACCGCCAACTAGAATCTGGTACTACCACATGACGGTAGTACCGTTCGGCTAGAATGGAACTATCGATTTCCAAAGGCAAAAGAAATATGAAAAAAAAACCCTCTCTAGAAATAACATACCGCCATGTAAACACCGGTACTACCGCAGTTCGGTAGTACCGCTCAAGAAATGCGGTCATACAGATTTTAAATGGAGAACAAAAACTCCCAAAACATGCTCTCTGGGAAAAAACGTACCGCCAACTAAACTTCGGTTGTACCACACTACCGTTTCACAAATGCAGTACTGAAAGTTTTCTGTTGCAAGTTCTTTAACTTGTGAAAAGCTTTGACTTTATGTATTTCTTTTTGGATTATTTCAAGTGTTAAAGTTTAATGTCTCTTTTTCTGAAAGGAGTTAAAAACCTTTAGTGATGTCTGGTCATGCTTAACTAAGATGTTTTAATTAAATGAATTAAATGGTATGGTATGAGTTATCAGGTTGGGTTAGTAGCATGGTGCAAACAAAGTATTCTTAACTAACCCCCATGGAAGTGAAATAGATTAATTTGAAATCACTACTACAAAAAGGCTAATACTGGACGTCTCATCACAGACGGTTGACCAAAACCGCCTGTATTCTATGCAATCATAGATGGTTTTGGTTTAGAGACTATCTGTGTTACTGGTTGCGCTAAAAACCATCTGTGAAGAGGTAATATCACAGACGGTTCATATTGAAAACTGTCTGTAAAGTATCACAGACGGTTCTAAACACGAACCATCTGTGATAATTGTAGACTTCACAGACGGTTCATATTAAAAACCGTCTGTGATATTTGTTCGCCGCCCGATGAGTTTCTTCGCCGCTTCAATGCCGCTTCGGCTCCCCGATGCGTCTTTTTGTCTCACGCACGAATTTATTCCTTGTTTTATAAAAAGGATCATCCACCATCAAAGATAATCATCATTCCCACATATAACTCTACTGTATATACTTCTAAAGCAGAAATATATGGATCCAACTTATGTTTCCTTGTCGCGGCATTGATGGTCTACCTGGCCATATTTTACGAGCACTTCGTCGGCTGTACATTGGTGGATGTGGCGGAAGGACACTGTTCCAACACTGTCCTCCCTCCTCCGTCCTAGGATTTGCCAGAGCAGGTGGCAGTCACCTTCCGCCGTCTTGACATCCTCCTCCGTCGTGTCTTCCGAGTGATCTCCCACTTCCGACGAGTTTGCAGCGTCATCGACGTGGCCCTCCACAACGACGTTGCACATCTCCAGGAGGCTTACCATCACTTGGAGTGCTTAATCGAGACGGCAGGCGACCGAGTCGACCATGCCGAGACCCCTCAAGCAAGGGAAGAGCGCCTATGGGCTCAATTCTTCTTGATTCAACAGTCAACGGGTGGACGCATTTCGGGCTGATAGTCATGAACCGTCCGATGCCGACGCTGCTACCTACGAAGTTTTGAAGACGGAGAGAGCAACCTAACTCCGCTACTAGAAAAACTTTGTTTATTTAGATTTCTACTTTTTTTAATCTTTGTAAGAAGCGACTAGCCACGCTGTTTGGCCATATATATGTAAATTCCAAAAATGAAAAAAATCTAGTTTAGAGGTGATCGGATTACTATATTAAATGTTGAACCGTCTGTGATATTTCTTTATTAATAACAGCCCGCACGCTAGGGTTTGTGACCAAAACCGTCTGTATTACATGCAATCATAGACGGTTTTGATTTAGAGTCCGTCTGTGTTACTAGCTATGCTAAAAGTCATCTGTGAAGAGGTAATATCACAGACGGTTCATATTGAGAACCGTCTGTGAAGTATCACAAACAGTTCTGAACACGAACTGTTTGTAATATTTATAACTATCACATATGGTTTTCAACAAACAACCGTCTGTGATAATCATTTTGGCTCCTGTGTGATGCATCTCTTCGTCTCGCGCGCCGACGTTACGTACGATGCGTCTCTTCGATGTTTTATAAGAATGATCATCGCGCACCATGGTGATCAGCACGCATATGGTACGTATTGAATATATTATACGTACATACACGATGGTGAGCACGCGGAGCATGACTGCTAGGACCAAGCTGGCGAGGAGGTTAGCGATCGCTGACCTAGCTCTTCCTGATGATGTCGTCGTCCACATCGTCGGCCTCGTGGCCGCGAGCTCTCCTCAGCCTATGGCTGACCTCTACAACCTACAAGCCATGTGCGATCTGAACTGAATTTGATTAGCAACAACGACCTTAATTTGACCTTTTAATTTTCTCTTATAGAGTAATTAATTCTTTTATTAAGATTTTATCATACATCTTGAATTTTAGTTGTAAGCCCATGTACAAGGCGTCCAAGAAGCGCGCCGTGGGGAGGTGCGTGGCGTTGGAGCGAGAGGAGGCGATGAAGTGGCGATACAACGAGCGCTACCTCACCATTTGTAACAGCCCCAATTTTATGAACAGTAATAAAATGTTTTATGAACAGTAATGATGTACTGTTCATAACAGTAATGAGGTGCTGTTCATAGCATCACTGTTCATTTTTACAGATTGGGCATTATGTTGCAAATGAAAACTTTTCTTTTATAGCCAAAATCCAAAACCCATTTGAATTTTTAAGGGAATACAAGCCAATGCTTGCATTATGATTGGGAGGTATTTTTATCAAAGCCTAGATAATTTATTTCGCCCACAAATAAATTTTGTTGAATTTTTAGAATTTATTTTGACTTGGACAAAAATAATTGTCTTTATCTAAACCTATTCGTGTTAAGGTAATTATTTATGAATTTTATAAGTGAAACCGTAGTTTTTGAAATTTATTTGGGAAATATATCATCCCAGTAGCCTTCCTTCAAAATTTCATGAATTTACAAATTTATTTACTATTTCTAAAAGCCCGGTCAAACTTTTAAACCTTGAATTTAGGGCTGGTCAACCCTTCTGGTCTAAACCCAAACCTTAGCACTGTAGCGACTCGAACCCAATAAGGTTGAGTCCAACCGGTGCAATGTGGTCCGGCTCAGTCACGCTTGGGCGCAAGCCCAACCCCGCACGTGACGCAAGCCGTTAATCTCCCATCGAACGGACGAGATGCTGCTCGAACGACCGACGCGCATCGGACCCGAGCCGCCCGCCCAAGCCCGCTTTGCACGCACCGCCGCCAGCCAAAGGCACCGAAGCTGTGCGCCTCACTCGGGTTAGGGTTGGAATCTCATTTTCCATCCCTAACCTTATCCCTCCCCTAACACAATGACATGTGGGCCCAATCTCATTTTCCTTCCCTTTTCTATTTCTTCTTTTCTCGAAATGAGAAATTACCAAATAGCCCTCAAATCCACCAAGATGTACGTGAAAGCGGTAGAAAAGTTGTACTTGTGGCTTTAGTTCTTCTTTAACGATGGTGGTTCATATCCTTTTCTTTTCCTGTCATTGTAGTGTAATACCCTAAGTGTATTCGAGAGAGAAAAATTAAATTAGGGAGAATGACCTTATAGCAAAATGATTTAACAGAGGAAAAGAGGGGGATTTATGCAAAAAGTCAGCAACTTGGGCTTGGGCCTTGGCCCAAGAGGGCATGTTCTGGCTGGCCAAAGGGGAGGGGGAGGCGCCACCCTCCCCAAAACCCTAGCGGCACCCCCTCTCCCACTTTGTTGGTCGCACCCCCTCTCCTCCCCTTGGCCGCCACCTCCCCTACCCCTGCACCTCCTCCCTCTAGCAGCACCTCCTCCCGTGGTGACCCTCCCTGCTACCGGCCAAGAACTCTCCTCCCGCGGTCGACCAAGTTGGGGGAAGGAGGAGATCGCCCTTGTGGTGGCCGACCAAGAAGAAAGAAGAAGAAGAAAGGGGGAGAAGAGAGGAGGGGAAGGGAGGGATCACGGCCTGGTATTCATGTTCTTTAGTGGTTCTGCAAGGGTAATCCCGATCCCTTTCGATTAGTGGTATAATCTGGAATTTAGGCAATGTCGGCTTTAGATCGGTTCTTTGGCAGTCTGTAGTATTCGTTCCATTTGGGGCAGTTAGCCATGAAATCTGTTCTAGCCATCTCCTAGAGAGTTGTAGATAATGTTGGTAGCTTTTGGTAGGTTCTTGGATCAGGTCGTTTGGATGAGCGGATCAGGAGATATGATTTTCGTAGCACCGCTATTCTGCAGTTCTGTCATAATTCTTATAGTCATTGTTAATCGGTCTTTAGCAAATAGTTAATGAATTATTTAGAGGATCTCACCAAAACAAAAGTTGTAGGTATTCTCATACGATTTTCAGAGAGCTAAAGATCATAATTTTTGGATAAGTGTGCTGAAAGATACGTTAGTTTTAGTCTCGCTGTCCAGAACCTCTGACGGGATTTAGCAGTTCTAGTAATCTATTTGGTAGGGATAGAAGATGACAAAATCTGGGAATCTCACCAACTAGTTTTATATGGATAATTTAATAAGCTTTCAGGAGAATCAAATAACACTAGATTTGGATAAGTATACCAAAAGTTATGAATTTTGAAAGAAGACTGTTCTGTTTTGGGATAGAACGATGTCTATAGAAGTTGGTGTTTTGGGTTGCGCTAGGGAGCGTATTTCGTCATGTACTTATTTCTAGCAATGTCTTGCCTAGAAATATCCTCTTAGTGTGGTTGTTAAATTTATTCAGGTGATTTGATTCCGGGGGTAGCGCCCTCTCCGCATCATCAAGCATCGCACGGTTGAGGCAAGTACAGTTAGTGGTAGATTATTCATGAGTGATTGTTCATGTTTGCTAGCATTATGAATGTATGCGCCTATTCATGGATGCTAGAATTATAAGAATGTCAATGATCATGAATGCTAGAAATATAAGTGAGTTTTATTCATGCATAATGCTGCTGAATTTACATGTTAATGATGGATAGAGGAATTGTACATGTGCATCATGTCATCATATTTGAGGCTTGGTCATGTGGTGACCAAGCAATGGTTTGAGGTCCCCTTCATGTATATGATGGGCTTGTGGTCCCCACACTTGTGGAGTGTGGGCTCTTGGTCCCTGTGCTTGAGAGCACATGCATGGGTATTCATCGACAGTTGTATATCCTGCATTACCGATAAAATGCAAAGAGAGTCAAAGAGAAAGAATGCATTGAGCATTGCATAAGCATGTGATCTAATATACTGTAAAGACTTGAGAATGGTTGCTGAGGTTATAATTGTGTGTTATATTGCCTTATTATTTGTACTTTGTTGAGTGTGTGGACTCACTCTTGCTGTTGTTTATGGTTTTAGGTACCCCCTTACAAGAACGGTATGCATGGGAGGGACTAGAACTAAGAGTGGTTGCACAATGACACAAACCATTCATTTCGAAATAAATTGGTTGATGATTTAGTTTTGAATAAACTGCTTAAAAGATTGTTTATGATTACGCCTTATGCTTGGAATAATTTGTAATAGAGTTGATTAGAGGACTATGAATGCCCTTTCGTTTATGCTTTAGTTGTTTAGAAATATTTGGAAATTCTTTGATGATTAGTCTAGAGTGGATGTTTGAAATATTGATAGTTGCTGGAAGAATCTGTCTGAACCTTCGGTATAGCTATCTATACAAAGGAGGTTCTGTCAAAATTTAGTAAAGAAAGACTTAGTTTTTGTTGTTATTCTTTTAGTTTAGTGGCATTCCAGACTCATGTTGGGCTAGGGTGTTACATGTAGTTAATTTGTCGCGAATTTTGACGGATGTTGACTAATAGAGAGAGTTAAAATTGGTCGAAATCTTCAAGGGACTTCAACATTGATGGGCTAAAATGGTGGATATTGTGCTCTATTTTTTTGTTAATATTACTTCAAAAAAGTAAATTGCATTGAAACTCCTTGCACTTGTGCGGTTGTCTCACTCATTACCTTGAACTTGCATTTTACATTCTAGGCTTCTTAAACTTGTTCCTGTTCGTACCGTAGGTCACTTTGGTTGTTAGATAATGAAAGTTGCTAAGGTGGACACTGACATAATGAAACAGAGATGATGTCTTCTTCTTCCTCTAGTTGAGACAAGGATGAGAGTGGGAGGCAAGAATGAACTCAGGCTCCACATGCCAGCATCAGGATACGGGTGGCAAGTCCCCGGGAATGGATAAAATAGAATGAGGATGACAAGGCAAAGCTTATGGTGGTGATGGTTTGCGGTTTGGAACAATGGGGAGGTGTCGGTGGCAATTGGTGGCGGTTCTGTCATAGTGGCGACGATAGTACCACGGTAGTTGTGGAAGAAAAGTGAGCACGTCAAAAGATGGGGACGGTGAGGAGATACTTGTGTAAAGTAATTTGACTGAGGCTCACCGCAAGGGTGGTGCCCGAAGGCGGCAACGCCAGAGGTGTTGAGAGGCAGGGTTCGATGGAGGCTATGAAAGGAGGCAGCCAAGAGAAAGGGATTGCGCCGGCGGCGATTAGCCACTAGAGACTGACGAGGGATGAAGCTCAATATAGGGAAGGGTGGGGAGGAGGTGGGTGGTGGCAGTGCAAATGGGGAGGAGAGGGAAAAGGGTTAGATTAGGTTTGGGGCCGAACAAATCTTAGTGCAATCTAATCCAATGAAAATCAAGCAATTTGAAAGTAGACAGCACTTTTATTAGTTTTGATGACTCATCATGTAAACCAGTCAAAAAAATGCATATGTGTGCCCATTTGGATCCATGTCGGACCGACATATGCGCCAACTCAACAAGGTTTGTTTGGAAATGATGGATTGGACCTGCGATGCAAACGGAAGCAAGTTCAGAAAGCCCAGAAAGTAAAATGTATGTTCATGGTATTGAGTGAGACAACCCTACAAGTTTAGGGGCTCTAATACAATTTAATAAATAAAAAATATAAGCATCGCGGTAGTATATCTAGAATTGATCACTGGCCAAGCCGCCATAGGAAAAAATATATATTATGCTTACAAAATACTCCCTCTATTTTTTTTATTTGACGTTGACTATTGTTAAAGTATACTAGTTAACGTCAATTATTTGCATACGGAGGGAGTATACATTTTGGCAATCCTTATAATTGGAGAAATAACAAGGGGGTGAAATCGTCCTTCTTTTGAACAGCGACAATTGTCCGGTTTCCTTTTCACCTTTCTAGGAGTCTATTTTCAGTCATGACAAAGAAGCTAGCCAGAACTCAAGACGATCAGCTAGCTGAATAGACTCGTATAGAATGACCGCAACACGGAAGCGAAGTCTTGCACGTCTTACGTCGTCATGAAAATTCATAGGCAGCACCACTTAGGTGCTCTGGTAGTCTGGTAGCTTAGATTGTCATGTACAACACCAGTAACCTCTCTTCAACCGAAGGCATTCTGTCCTGGAATGTGGAGAGAGCATAGGCTCGTTGTGTACTCCACGTCTCCAAAGCCCATGCATTTGCATGCAACTATCCACAAGTAGTTGCCAGAGTTTGCGAAAAAAAATAAATTATCACAAAGAGGTCCACTCGTGCTTGAGCATCACTAGCTTGTCAATATCTTGCTTTGATCCACTCGTGCTTGGGCATCACTAGCTTGTCAAGATCTTACTTTGATTAACGCTCTACCTTGACCTAGTTTCTAGAATATCCTTTTTAGGAATCATATCTTAGCCAAATGGCCAGATCATGCTCACGCCATACAAAAAAACTAATACGCTGACAAGAAAGGCGGCCCTTTTAAGTAGATAACATACAATGCATACTAGCTAGTAACGGGTGGCTGGTCCAACGAGAAATCCTACTTGTCCAAGTCAAGGCTATCAGTTACACGGAGGTTATTTGTGCGGATTTTCGGGATTTAATCACGATTCTCTGTCTTTTATTAAGAGTTTTTTTTAAGAAACAAGCAGAGCACTGCCTATTATATTAATAAAAAAAATATAGAACAAGATACAAGCTAGTGTCTAGCACGGGGCGTAGGGTTTGATTACATGGTAATAATCATTTGGCCCCGCTAAGGGCGGAACTAGAACGAAAATAATCGGAGATCACTATTTCACCATACGTATAACAATATATATAATTTTGAAGTAACAATGTACTAAATAGTAATTTATACAATAAATATTGGCAAAATGCATCATCCGACCGGAGTTTGGGCTGAACTGAGGTGCACAACTTTTAGACCAGGGGTGCACACGTAGTATATATGGGCTAATATCTGCTAAATTTTTTTTTGACCCGGTGTCCTGTGACACCGGGCCTTACCATTTAGTTCCGCCCATGGGTCTCGCTAGGGTCAAAGCTCTTCCTTCGGCCCTTATCTTTGCAACCCAATCGAGAGTGGAAGAGGACCTGTTATTAAAGATTATGGTATTGCGTTTTTTTTTTTCAAATCTCCTATAGGTGATCAGAATAACCACCGTGGCCATCGCCCTTCTTAGAAGATATACCAACTTGCAAGTTTTTGTCCACCAATCCCCGACTGGGGCCAATAAGCTGGCTTGAGCAGTGCACAACTCTTTTATTAAGAGTTGCATATCATTTTTATACACGGTATGTACTTCATTGCTCTGAAGCATCAATCTAGAATCAGACACATGCCCATCTCAAAGCTAGCCCAAAACCCCAAAAAATGACGTAGAGTTTTTAAAATTAGATAACTTAAAATATCAAACAAGCATAGATTTTAAAGCATGTAAAGGTCCTTATTACATGCCAGCCACTATTCTACTACTAATGGAGTTGCTTTAACATTTGCGTAATCTTTTTAGTATAGAAGCACTAATACTGTAAGAACATGAAGCTTCAACGGGGTATCAATTAATTAAATCTGTTGGCAAAAACCGCTGAAAAAGAGAGAGGCATTTCTGCTATTTCATTGCTCTTCATTTCATATATATATATATATATATATATATATATATATATATATACTCTTGCACATACATAATCAGAAGCCGTAATTACACGGCCAGCACACAATTTTCCACCTTCCTGCGCAGCCAGATAGGTAGCCGCCACGGGCCAAGAAAGCAAAAGCTCGAGCACGCGCTCTCTCTTCATCCCCCGGCAACCACCACCGCAAGGCGCCTCCCAAAAAAAGAAGGGAGGCACACATACGCACGCGTGCGCATGACAAGGTACAAGAACACCACAGGAGCTAAGTAATAAAGATACGCTCCCTCCAATTAATCATCCATAATTATGTATATATACTACTAATCCATTGGATAATCTCCTCCTCCTAGTTGATCGCGGGCCTGGAGGCTGGAGCTGATCATGAATGGGTCGGTCCATCACCACTTCGGCCGAGCCTTGGAGAGGCGCGCCCTCTCGACGAGCCGCAGCAGGAACTCCATCACCTGCAGGTCGCACGAGAACACACGCATCAGCGTCGCGCGCGGTCAAGTGACGGCAGAAGTGGACGCCGGCGGAATTTAGTGGCCCGGCCGGCCCCAACACCGACGGCGCCGTCGGTGGTCCCCGGGAAAGCGGGCATGCATGAGGTGGACTAAAGATAATAATGGCACAGGGAACGCGCAGAAAACTACGTGCGCACGAAGCAAAACCAGTAGAACTGAACAAGCGCCACTGTACTAGTCTTTCCTTTGTGCATGTATGTATGTATGTATGCGATGCAAAAATGCTCTTATATATGTACTTGCCTCGGCGGGCTCCTGCAGCGAGTAGGACGCGTTGGTCTCCTTGGGGTACTTGGACACCACGATGCCGAAGCCCTGCCCTCTCTTGCGCAGCACCTTGAAGGCGTCCTCGTCGGTGCGGTCGTCGCCGATGTAAACCGGCAGCACGTTGCTGCAGTCGGCGAAACCTGAGAGCCGGCAGGCAGATCGAGTCAGGACACATCGTGCAACAGTAGCCATGCATCAGTACGAGACAAAACCGGTGTTTTCGCGCGCGCGGGCTTACCGAGTGACTCCAAGAGGAACTCGAGGGCCTTGCCCTTGTCCCACTTGATGGTGGGCCGGATCTCCAACACCTACATGAGAAGAATCCAATGATCAGAGATTACGACTTAGTGATCGTGCCATGACACAACGACATCTCTGAGTAGTAGAAGCACTGGGCGAGAAATAAAAGATTGATGGGTACGTATGTGACTGCAAGAACTAGATAGCGCACCTTCCTCCCCTGTGTGAGCTTCAGCATGGGGTAGTCCTTGAGCTCTGCTTTCACTATGTCTGCCAATGTGCTCCAGCTCTGCACAGATCAATGGCACAGCTGGGTTAGTTACCCATGGTTGCATGGTTAAATGAAGAGAGGCTAATCATTACTACAGAATAGAGACAACGAATAGGATGGTAGGAGTAGATGGGGGCTCACTAACAAATTGAAAAATGGGAGCAGAGAAAAAGGAAAAGGAGCATTCGCCACACCTTTTCATCTACACATCTGAAGTGGACAGACACACAAAACTTGTTGTTCTCCACCTTGGCTCCAGGTATGCACTTGGTCTTTTCTATCAAAGATTCGTTCACCTAACAGCACAATAACAAGCAACACCACAAATAAGTTTCCATCAGATCGAAAGCTTGAAGCAAACTGAGCTAGCTAGCATCACAGAAGAAGAAGAAGAAGAAGACCATTAGCATTATTAGTAGTACCTGTTCTATCATGGGCAGGAACTCGCTCGCCGGTTGAAAGAGAACCCGTTTTGCCTGTGAGCCATATAAACGGAAGGCAAAGTAAGATAAGTATCTGCCCCTTTCGGGTGGCCGTCGAGTGGCAAGTGCGGCAGTGGCCGGCAAGAAGGGTACAGTGGGTGCAAACCTTAGCCTTGGTGTGCCGTGAGGCTTTCGCGGGGCCCTTGATGTCCATGCCGTGGCTGCCGGCGTAGTACAGCTCCGCCAGCTTCACGAACTCAAACACCTGTATATCAACAGCGAGAAATCGAATTAAGCTGAGAGCTTTCAGTCCAGTGATGATGATCGGCGCGTGCGCGGTGAGAGTCATGTGTGCTCTGCGGTGGCATTGGGGAGGGACTAATGTACGTACCTTGTTGCGGCACCGCCCGCTCACGATCGCCGTGAGGAAGTGTTTGGCGACGCTCCGCACCGCCTGCCGCATCTGCCGGGGGAATCGCATGCACGGGTGATCAGAGATGAGTGTCTCGGGGCAATGAAACAGGGGAGAAGCAACCGAGTGTTTGAACAGCGTAGTTACCGTGTCGCTCATGAAGGCGGCGTCGGGGTCGTCGACGATGGGGGACAGCGTGCCGTCGTAGTCGAGGAACATGACGATCTGCTTCCCCTTGGACGCGGTCACGATCTGGTCGAACATGCTCAGCGCCGACGGGTGCCTCACCTGCACCGATCAAAACAGAGAAGCATTTTAGAACAACAAGCGTCAAGAAACAGAGCAGCAGCGTGCGTCGTAACGTAAGCTGTGATCGTGTTTGGTAGGCATTGGAATGCACGGACCATCCACGCGGTGTGGTCGTCGTCGACGCCGGCGGCGAGCGCGGCGGCCGCCTTGGCGTGCGTGGGCGAGGACACCCTCATGGACTCGACCCATTCGTTGATGAGCCCGGTGCCGAGCTCCATCTGCGGCGGCGGGTACGGGAACAGCGGCGCCGTATTGGGCGGCATCGCCACGGCCACCTCCGGAACCACCACGCCCTGCTTCGTCATCGGTACGTCCCGCGACAAGAGCTCAACCAAGCCAATGACCCGACCGAAGAAACCCTGGAGCCAACGACTCTACGCAAGCTTGGAAGAAGAGGAGCTAGGTATGCAGAGCCGCAGAGGAGCGAGGAGGGAGCCCGTTATTTATAGTTGAAGCCGGAAGAGGGAAAAGCCCAAGAGCGCGAGCGCGAAGCGAATCTATGGGCGCAGGGCCCACGACGTGCCCTCCTGGGGCCCAGCCGGGTGTCCGAGGGTCCCTCCACGACACGAAACCAGCCTCCAGCCAACCCCGACCTCTGGGTAACCGATAGGCTCTGGGCTCCATCGTTCGCACACGCACACGAGGACGACGTCCGAATTTTGTAAAATAATATATTTTTTAAATAGAATTACAGAAATAAAATTTTATTTAATAAATGGTCCGTTTATACCAGATTTGACTATTTTTTAGCCTAAAATAGTTAGATTTTAGTTCATTTATAACTTCATTATACATAAATTACAATAATTTAATTATGTAATTTTTGTTCTCAGTCACTGTAAATATTCTCGAAAGTCTTAATAATTCATATTTTCATCACATGATTCAAAATCTAACGTATACTTTGAGAGATTGAGCAAAAAACAAAGACAAAAAAAAAATTCTATACTAATGAAATATGACAATGTGGTGAACTCGTTATGCTCCAAAGAAAAATTATAATAAATTCAGACCCAATTCATTTGACGAGAAGAAATACAAATCCCAAAGTATATAGGACGGATGAAAATTCGAATATTTTAACAAAAGAAAAGAGTCGAATGTTTTTTTAGCAAAACCATTAATATAATTATAAAAATGACGTATCGCTATCTCAATTGGCAACAGACCTCTGTCGCCAACCAAACCTTGTGAAATATCTAGGTCACCGAGAAGCTCTGGGCTCCATCGTTCGCACACGAGGACGACGTCCGAATTTTTTTAAATAATATATTTTTAAAATAGAATTACAGAAATAAATATCCGTTTAATACAAGGGTCTGTCTATACACGATTTGACTATTTTCTTAGCCCAAAATAGTCAAAATTTAGCTCATTTATAACTTCATTATACATAAATTATAGTAATTTAATTGTGTAATTTTTGTTCTTGGTCACTTAAATATTCTCGAAAGTCTTAATAACACATATTTCCATCACATGATTCAAAATCTAACGTATACTTTGAGAGATTGAGCAAAAACAAAAACAAAAAAATTAAATTCTATACCAACAAAATATGATAATGGTGAACCCGTTATGCTCCGAGGAAAAAATCAATAAATTCGGACTCAATTCATTTGATGAGAAAAAAATACAAATATCAAAGTATATCGGACGGATGAAAATTCGACTATTTTAACAAAAGAAAACAGTCGAATGTTGTTTAGCAAAACCATTAATATAATTACAAAAATGATCTTCTATCGCTATCTCAATTAGCGACAGACCTCTGTCGCCAGCCAAACAGTGTGAAATATCTCTGTAGCCATTTGGAGTGGCGACGTAGAGCAAATCACCACTTGAATTGGCGACAAGTGCTTATCACCAATTCAAATGGCGCCATGAGCTAGTTTTTTTTTGACAGAAATAATTGAAATAAATTGTATTTATATTTGTGGAGAATGCACCTTCAAATTTTACAAGATTTGACTAAGTTTTTTGGTAATATCTTTTAGTCTTTGCAACCGATTATTTTCGAAAAAAAGAATGAAATATTAAGTAGATAACAATTTATGAGTTAAATTTAGAAGATGATATTTCAACTACAGAAATAGGATTTCGTAATCTAGATGTGAATTACATGGTGCCGAGGGCTTGGTTACGTGTATATGTTTGTCTCGCTACTCCTACGGTACAAATGACAACATACATGAACCATCAACCCGAACTACACGTAAGATACGTGTGCGCCTTTCGAAATAAAAAACACTAAGGGATCGGAAGGAAATCAATGTTGACGGCCTATCAGCGCCTTCCCCTTGTCTACTACAGACCCACGGGCGTGGGCAGTTGAAAGATCTAGACCCGCCATTATGTGGTAATGGAGTTTTGGTGATTAATGATAAATCTAATTGGGAGACTAACACTTTTATTGATATACATATTGTGTAGTCTTATTTGGATATAAAGGTGAAAATCATGAAGGCATGCAAGTGATTAAGTGATTAATTACAAATGCACTTGTGAGACTAACACTCCTATTGTTATATCAAGTTTAGTCTCAGCTTGGATATAAAAGCAAAAATCCAAACAGGTATGTATTCATAAATGACAATCTATTTGTGAGACTAACAATTCTATTGATTATCTATTGCTTAGTCTCGTTTGGATATAAAGATGAAAATACAAGAGGTATGCATTCTACTTCTTCTTATTATATCTTGTTGCATTCCTCGGATCCAAAATATAGGTTAAACTCCACCAAAAAGGTTAACTTGGATATGTGCATATGTTTCCATTACACATTTGTGTATGCACACATTTAGGGGAGTTCATTCTATATTTTGTGGTTTCATTAGTATTGATCCATATTCTCTTTCCACATATATTAAGGATCTTTACTTTGAAACATATCCTTGAATATATTTAACTTATGTAGTTAGTATATTCATATGAGTATATGAGAACATATGAAACTTGTGTAGTTCATGGATGTTCATATATCCTTGAATATATTTAACTTGCGTAGTTAATATATTCATATGAGTATATACAACTTGTGTAGTTTGTATACACTCATATTCAGTATATATAACTTGTGTAGTTCGTATATACTTGTAGTATATATAACTCGTATAGTTTATATATACTCATGACCTTGTTGTTTCATTAGTATTGATCCTTATGATCTACTTTGAAACATAACTCTTGAGTATATATATAACCGTGTTTATATATACTCATACCAATTACATTCAATTATTTGAAATTGTGTTGTGGGACTAACATGTGTGCTAAGATGTTTCAAGGCTTAGTCGGAGTTTGAGTGATGACATAAAAGGAAATGCAAAGGTGATAAGAGATCAACATGGCTCAAGACAAAGGAGTCATGCATTGCATTTAAAAGCTTCGAAATGCGGTAGTACCGGCGTTGTATGCGCGTAGTACTGCACCGTAATGTACCGATTTGCATGCGGTATGAAAATTCCATAGCATTGCTTTTGGACTTGGTTTGCTCGAGGTGGAGCGGTAGTACGGAGTTCATGTGGCGGAACTACAGCGTGGCGTATGACCGCAAATATGTTGGCGGTATGTAAATTCAGAGAAGGTATTTTTACGTATTTCGAGCCTCGGAAATCGGTAGTACCGCATCGAGAAACGGTACTACCGAGAGCGGTATTACGGATGCTAGTTGGCGGTAATACCGCTTTTATCGATAATGGCTTGTTTAGAAGCATTTATGCGGTATATCTTGTTAATTAATGTTAATGACATTGTGGGACTAACATTTTCCATGAGTTGGATGAATAGGTTATGTTCCAGGGTGATAAAGACTTTGGATGGCATCATGAGTTGATTGTCATCAAGTCAAGGTTCAAGAAGATGATGCATCATGTGTTGATGCATATCAAGATCTCGAATAAGAGATGATCATGAGTTGATCATCGAGTTAAGAGAAGACTCATCATGTGTTGATTGAGGTCAAGTAAAAGATGCATCGTGGGTTGATGCATATCAAGACGATGACCCGGACATGAAGCGAGGATGTGAGTCATCAGGCTTCAAGTGGATGGTCAAGGCAAATGTATGACTAGCTAGGGCTAAGGATTTGTTCCTAGTCTTTTACCGGTCTCGGTGTTTGGTTGGAGACCAGATTGCTAGAATAGGTTGCCGTACTATTAAGAGGGGTCTTGTCTAGTAGCTTGAGTTAGTCATGTGTTGATAGCTCATTGTGTTTGCTCTAGCTCAACTTAACATGTTGCCTATATTTGCGAATGTGTTTTGCAAATAGTTGAGGCTCATGGATAATCCTTATAGCATGTGACTATACTTTGCAAATGTGTTTTGCAAACGGTTGAAGTCCATGTACCTACTCCTTGTAGCATGATCTAAGTTTGCAAATATGTTTTGCAAATTGTTGGGATTCATGTATTTTCCCTTGGCATGGTCTAAGATTGCTTGTTGCTAACTCTTTGGACTTAGACCATGGTAGTGGCTCTTTGAAGTTGTGATTTTTGATTTGATAAAATGTGTTTGAGATCAAATCAAATAGGTGGGTTGAGTAGCCCACTGAATAAGCTTTCAATAGAGTCCAAGATCACTCAATTCGACATCGAGTCAAAAGTTATGACCTTTTTACCGAGTGTCGTCTGTGCTGAAAATCGGGCTGCGGTAGTACCGCCCGTATAACTGCGGTAGTACCGCACCAAGGCTGTAACGGCTAGTTTTTGCTGATTTCAGCTCCCAACGGCTAATTTTTGTTGTGGGGGCTATAAATACCCCCTTGGCCGGTTGAGAGACAACCTTTTGGCATCCCATTGAGTTCCTTTGAGCTAAGAGCAAGCACTCTACTCCTATTTGTGCATGTGTTGCACTTAGTGAGGTTTGAGAGGCAAATCCTATTGCATGTGTTGCATTAGGTGGTGGATTTAGTATCCACGAGAGCTTTGACACTTGATTGGTTCAAGTGAAAGTTGGAGACTTGTTACTCTTGGTGTTTGCCGACACCTAGGCGGCGTGGGCGTTGTGCGTCGGTGATCTTCTCAAGTGAAGCTTGTGAGAAGACCCAGGCGATTTGTGAGTGGCTTGGTGCTCGCCATCTCGGAGCGGAGTAAGAGCAACCCTAGTGGATTGGGGTGATAAGTTCAAGTTGGAGTCGGTTCAAGCGGTTGAACTCACTTAGAGGTGTTGGTTGGTTGGAACCGGTCCAAGTGGTTTGGACTTACCTCGGAGGTGTTGCCTCGCGTTTTGGAGCCGATCCAAAGGTTGAACTTACCTTAACGTGGATTATGAGAGACCGGCAAGTCTCCGACCACCACGGTAAAACATCGTTGTGTCCCGTGTGCTTCTTGTGATTAGCTTTCATATGCTTTACATTGTGCAATTTATATACCTTGTATTAAATTGTTTATTCATTGTGTATGATTGCAATAGTATCATTTACATTGCTTAAATTGAATTGCTTACAAGTCAATGCTTGATTGATTATTATCAATAGACTTGTATTGTTGATGCACTTAGTTGAACCTAGTTGATTTAGGCTTTAATTGTGCAAAACCGTATTTGTATTAGCTTCCGCATTAGGAATCGGTTTTAGAGCATAGAAGTTTTTAAAACGCCTATTCACCCCCCTCTAGTCGGCCTCCTCGATCTTACAGCAGTCCCGAAGGTAGCCCAGTACTGCGAGACGGGCTAGAAGATGGAATGATGTTGACAGAACATTAGACCAAATCAATAATCAGGATGCAAATTAAACATTACTTACCTCTTCGATCTGCAGTACGCCCGGGCGACAGGGAGCGTTAGGATGGTCGCCGGTCAGACTAGCAGGAGTCTTCCCATTGTCCGCCGTGCGCATGGCCCAACTATCCTCTATGTGTTGTTCGGCGCTCTTGGGCTCCATCATCGCATGAGACTTGTCTTCCTCGCTGTCGGCTACATAAGGTTTCCAGCGGTAGAAGATCTTTGGTGGAACACGTAGTTGAACATGTCCTTCTGCTCGATGACCGTCCTATCGTACTTGTTCGAGTCATTGATCCATTGGAAGAAGAAGCAACGCTCCTCCAGCTGCCATTATGCACGCATAAAGTTAGCGATATGCGGAATGCAATATAAAATATAAAAAAACGATGTGTATGTGAGATTCTGTTACACGGATATCCCCTAATCCGCTCCTCCCTCTCCCCTCCTCGGCTACGGATGGACAGGGCTTCGCTATCTCTTCTCCTCTCCCTCCTCTTCTCTCTTTTTTTGTGGATTAAAAGTGAATTATGTCTGATTTTTAACTCTCTTATAGCCTAGCCTGTTGCCATTTCGAATGCCGACAGAGGCTGCGGGGTCCATGTCGCCATTTCAAATGGTGATTTTGGTGCCAATCACCTATTCGAATGGCAAATGAGCCATTTACTCCGGTTTGGTTGGCGACATGGTTCATATGGTCAGTCCAACCGGTGACAGGTGCCTGTCAGCAATTAAAATGATGACAGAGGCTCATTTTTGTAATTATACTAAATATACATTTATTTCTGTAATTTTATTTTAAAAATATATTATTTTGAAAAAAATCGATGTCAGCTCTCACTCGCCGCCGCCGTCGCGTCCAGCTCCAGCTCTTGCTTGACGGGCCGGCGCCGCGGCGGGGGCCAGGTTCCGTGGCGCACGTGCACAGCCCGCGTGGCAGGCGGCACGGCCCACGCGTTCCTGCGCGCGCTGGTACGGCCCCACCTATAGTTGGTCGGTATTCGGTAAGGTAACATAACGACGCTTTACCCTTTTCCGTTACGCGCAGATGCAAACCGTGTATGCCGAGTTGAAATGGTCGTTAAACGTTGGCGTGGCGTCAGTTACTCCATTTCCTCGCGAGCCTTGGCGCTTGTACGGTTTGGGCAACCGGCGAAGGGAGAAAGGCGCGGCTCCGCCGAGGCACGCACGCACGCCGCGCGCGTCCATTTCCTCGCGAGCCTTGGCGCTTGTACCGTTTGGGCAACGGCGAAGGGTGAAAGGCGCAGCTCCGCCGAGGCACGCACGCCGCACGGACGCGCGCGCTATCATACATACAGCGAACCGGGACGTGCGGCACGAGTACGGCGCTCGCCGGCCGGACCACCCAGTGAGCGACACGGCGCGCGGACGGTACCCCCGTGGCCGCTTCCGCTGACACGTCCCCAGCCTGCCACCTCCGCACCCCCTTGTCTCTTCTCTCCCGCCGCGTGCTCTGCCCTTGTCTCTGCGTGCACACCATCTCGCGCACGTACGTCCAGAGTCCAGACCTCATGGTGCCCCATGCATGCATTGCACCCGCTCAGGGGGATAGCCGGATAGGATAGACACCACGTACAAGGGGATAGCCGGATAGGATAGACACCACGTACAAGGGTCCCCTAGCTGTCGATCTAGCTAGCTCGCAAGGTAGCTAAGCGAACGCAGAGTACACTCAACAATATGCGTACTAGTCTACTAGTACTACACTACATGCATGCATGCCGTCCTGACAGATGCAACAGCAACCGCACGGGATCCTATGTTGAACGTAGGCCACGCATTGCCCACTAAACCAACGTACACGAGCTGTCGGTCTCGTAGATGACTCGGAAACGCTCTGGTCGGCTCCGGCCGCTACTGTACACCGGCGTATGGAAAGAACACTATTTTGTTCTTGTAGCTAGCTAGTATTTTACCTGTCCATGCATCCGTCCTCCGTCGATCCATCATCCATAGGGCGCGTCGTGTCGAAGCCCTGATCATGCGTAGGAACGTCGAGCTAACGGAATGCAAATGCATGTGATGACCGATGTACGTTGAGTTGTCGATCGATTGACCTGCGGATCCATGGCCAAGTTATACGTGTGCTCATGCAGGAAAATACACGTAGCCACTGCTGTTTTTGTAGTGCGCTACTGGGGTGATGACATGCATGGTTTGGTCAGCCTATGTGCGTGCTTTGTCGGCAACATGCACGAACTGCTGCTTTGTCCATACAACTTTCTTTATTTGACTGGACGCTACGTCGACGTCTCGTATGCGTATGGTCAGGCTTAACACAGGTAGCTAGGTCAAATTACATATTCTTGTTTATCCCCGACGGCCGCGTAACTTGTCTTGGGGTAATTAGCTAGTATATAATTGGTATCTTCTCGTTACTAGCATCAGCTAACAACTTAGCAATCAACAAGCAGTAGTTTATCTAAACAGACGATATAGCATGTATTAGCAGCCTAGCACGTAGATAATTATGCCGATGATTTGGTCGGTGGTTAGGTTTAAAATCTGCATGCATGTCTTACATGTGCATGCACTACATAAACCATAGTTACCTTACCTTTTGTTTTGGAAAAATTCCTTACATGCTACTGAAAGTTGTTTCGATCTCTTTCATGCCATTGAAAAAAGTTCGATCCTTTACATGACACCGAGTTTTTCCTTTGTCCCCTTTCATGCCATCTCCGTCAACTACTCTATCAATTGACATGCGAAAAGGCCCTTCTTCTTCCTCCCTTTCCTCCTTCCACTCTCTTCCTCTTCATTTTTGCTACAGAAACAGATGTGCAACAGACTGTGAAAAGTGAGCACGGGCTAGAACATGGCGAGGCCAACCCATTTTTGGTGGTGGTTTTGGCTGTAGAAGTCGGAGATGGCTAAAGCGAGGGTGCGATGGCGGCAACTTGAGGTCCTGGATATGCCGCCGTCCCAGCACGATCACGGACATGGGCATGGCCACGTGGGGCCGATGAGGAATCAACCGCTACATAGCAATGTGGTGCAGCCCAAGGCGGAGACGGTGACCTGGGCAGTTGTGTCACCGGAGGGAGGCAAGAAGTGCGGTGGGGGTGGGAGGTGGCATGGCGGGCGCGAACAAGGGCGGGATAAGGCTGGGGAGCCACAGCCTACGCTGGCTTCGGCGGTGGCACCTGCGGCACGCACTGTCAATGGGCCATCAGTGCACTACCAGAAAACATGTATTTCTCGAGTGCCTATATTGTTCCCGAGTGTCTGGACGGAAACACTCGGGAAGGTCCTGAGTGTTTCCCAAGACACTCAGGACAGGACGTTAGCCCTCAGTAGAATTAACTTTCCCGAGTGTTTCCCATAACACTCAGGAGATTAAAACATAATTCCAAGTGCATCGAAACAGAAACACTCGGGACCTTTTTTTCCCGTCGCGCCCATTTATTTCCCCGTCGCGCCCATTTTTTCGCTTCTAAACCCTACACCCCCACTCGATATCCCCAACCCCAATCCCGCAGCCGCCTCCAGTCCTCCTCCTCCTTCTCCCTCCTCCCCCCCCCGCGCCCGGCATTTCCCTCCTCCTTCCGCCCCCGCGCCACCCTCCTCCTCCGCTGCCGCTGCGACGCCTCCTCCCCCTCCACCGCCGCTATGGCGCCTCCTCCCTCCTCCCGAGCGCCACCCGCCTCCTCCCTCCCCCGGCACCGCCGTCCTCCTCCTCCCTCCTCCCCGGATCTGGAGCCTCCACCTGCACGGGACGCCGTCCTCCTTTGACCCTGACCAGATCTGGTGCCTTCGCCGCCTAGTGGGCTCTCCGGCGCCGCCGCCGATGCCGCCGCCTCCTGCGCCCACCGCCGCACGCGCCCCCTCCTGGCTCGCCCGGCCGTGACCCTCCTCCGGCACCGCCGTCCTCCTCCTCTCTCCTCCCTGGCTCCCTCCTCCCCGAATCTGGCGTCTCCACCCGCACGCGACGCCACCCTCCTCTGACCCTGACCAAATCTAGTGCCTGGCCGTGATTCTCTCCCTGGCTCGGCCTCTCGCATGGCGCCGCCTCCACCAGCTGCTCCCGCCACCGGCTCGGCCCCTCTCATGGCGCCGCCTCCACCAGTTGCTCCCGCCACTGGCTGGGCTCCCTGTGCCCTCGCACCCGTGGCGGTTAGACGGCGAATAGCTAACTAGGGTTTGGATTTTGCGCAGGGGGTGATGGCGGTGGAGGCTATGGGGGGTAGAAGTACTCGGAGGAGCGGAGCAGCGCGTGGTGGGTGGCGGACCACTACAGCACGCGGTCAAACCAGATGCTTGAGGAGCGCGAGAATAGCACCATCATCCACCTCAAGAAGCTCAACAGCTGGGTACACCACTCAATTTGCCGCCCATCCATCCATACCCTAACATCCTTGATAAAATGAGACATCTACGATGTTTGGTATAACCATCCTAACTGCTGAATCTCAAAGTGGGCAGATAAAGAGTGTTCTCATCTAGTTGTATGCGCGCCAAGGGGACTGCGTTCTTGATCTTGCTTGTGGCAAGGTAAGCGGTGTATTGTGAGTATTAATTAGGAATAGCAGTGATTCTTGCAGTACAAGAGTAGTATTATCCTATACTGATCTGTTTTGTAACACAAGGAGGTGATTTAATAAAGTGAGATAAGGCCAATGTTGGCTATTATGTAGGGGTTGATATCTCCGAAGGCTCGGTTAGTTTCCTATCACACGAGACATCTACATTATATGCATACAAGTTAGTGACATAACGGAATATGTGGTTAATGAGTTGGGTCTTTATGATGCTTTGGCATGCATGCCTTGTATTTGCTTTGTCTGCCTTTGGTATAGTTGAATATGTAACATGTATTGTGATTATGCATGCAAGTTCCTTACCTTTCAAGTACTTGCCCTTGTATATGAAGGAGTGCTCTCAGGTTATTATGCTGAAAGTTCCTTACCTTTCAAGTACTTGCCCTTGTACCAAGCTACTGATGTTATTCTATTTGCTACTACCCTTATATTGCTTTAACTTGTGCTGCTCTATAACTCAAAAGTTTTCTTTTTCTCAACCTCTATATTACGGGATGTTGATTTCTATTTATTTGTTACTAAGGGGACCACAAAATAATCATACAGTTTGATTTGTATGATGATTGTTTCGTCATCCTTGCAGAAACTTGTCATCCAGTGGATTAGTTGGTGAAATTGACACTTCTTTTGGTCAGCTACATTACTCCAATACACTTCTTTTGATTTGTAGGTTGCTGTAGGTAATGTCTCAATTGTTGCCTTAGCTTCTTCTGTTTTGTTAACATATAACCATGTTAGTATATGATGAGTTCTATTTTATACAGGGCAAAAGATGCTTGATCATCTTCTTGATTAAAACCATTCATCGAGCACAGCATGGCTGATGCCCGCCTTTGCATCATCTCCAAAGAGGTAGTGCTAATCTGTTTCAGTGCATTCACTTTGCTATGTTAATTACATAAATGGATTAAGATTTTTGCCCATTATATCATTGTGTTGTTGTTTTTTCCATTACACTTTTATCTTATGTTGCTATCTATAAATAAGCGTTCTTTTAGCTGATGTGATAGATTTGTGTGCTACACAGTTTCATTGTCAAGATTAAAGCTACACATACAACCTCAAGGGTCTGAACTTTGTCTTGTGGCAGGGTTTTCATATCTGTGTTGGATCTGGTGGGCAGAGGCAAACTGCTAAATGGTACAAGGAGAATGACATAGAGGTAGTGATGGTGTCACCGTTTGTTTTTGTTAATCTAATGTGTTTGAAAATACCAAATCACATTTGTCTGAAGCCATTTATCCATGCTATAGTAATCAAACAGAATCTTTTTACATTGATTGTATATATAAACTGGATGTAGAAGCCTTGTACATTCCACATGATTGTGATGAATCTCAGCATTGCTTGTTGCTTCTTGTAATATTGATGCTTGTTTTAAGATTACCTGAGAAAATAGAAGGAAACTTACCTGGAGTTCACTATATATGTGACGTTGCTGATGCTAATTCTCTAGTATCTTCATTGGTACGTTCAGTTAATAAATAATGATAGATGTTCCTCATGCACCAGAATTGGATTTTCTCATGTGACATGGCAACATTTATCTGAAGTTATTCCTTGTACATTCTCACTCTTTAACATATACTGGTGAAATGTGGTAACTGGAAACATTCTGATGTGTGTGTGTGTGTGTGTTTCAAACCCAAGTAACAAAGTTGTTTTGCATTCTTTAGGAGCGTCGTTGCAAAGTTGTTCGCCTTGAAGGACAACCTCTTACTCATGACGAAGCTCTCATTTCAAGGGATATCCACCTGTTTCAGGTAAGAATCTGAGGACCATATTGCAAGCTATTTGTTAATAACCCATTCTTGATTTGCCTTCTACATAACAACAAATTATGTAGGCATCTCATAATCTCATTGTATGGGATTTTACTGTCAAACCAAATATAGAATCTGCCATGCTTTACTGTTTGGTTGCACCTAATTGCTGTTTGTTTTTAGCTCTGTTTCTCATGTTGTGGTTAGTTTCTTTAGGAAGTGGAGGAACATTAGTCTCAATCCTAATGACAACTTAGTCCCAATCCTAATAACTGTTGCTCCATGATGCCCATTGTTGTGCATTAACTGGAATAATTGTTTTAATCCCTTTATCTATCGAAAGGATTGGCCCTTCTATTAGAGAGAAAAATAGATAGCCCTGCACTGGATTTGTATGAAATTCAATATTTCTTGAAGCATGCAAGTCCTTTTTAGTTATCATTTATATTATTCATATATAGGTATTTAGATGTACGATGGTGTCCTTAAGATCAGATGACGAGTGCTGCCATGTGGTTGGGCGAGAAGATAGATCATCATATATGTTTATGAAGTGGCATCTTTCTAAGTAAATCCAGTGTGATGTACAAGATTGTTAGATTATTTTACTGCAAAGCTAAGTGTTGTATGTTTTATGCAAACTAATGTTATTCCGACTTCAAGCTTGCACCATTAGTTGGCTAGTTGCTAATGTTGAGGATAATATTAGATCTTGCATCTACCAAAAGCTCAGTTCTCTGGTTGATTTCTGTGGGTGAATTATGAATGGGCTAGATGGAGTGCTAGACATTTGATCATGCATAGCTTTATGTCTTGCTTTCTCTTAGTACACATGCTTTCACGAAACTTGTAGCATTAAGCAAGTCTTTCTTAGTATTGCTTTTTAATCCTTGATTAGATTCGTTGATTGGTAGTAAGTTGGAATATGTGTCGGTCTCAAAAGGAGCTGAGATGGACAGCTTGAGATTCCAATCCAAATTATTGCTCCGTTGCTTAACCATTGCTTGCTAACACCAATGTTTCGTATTGCAGTTAGACTTGTGTTATGTTGTACTTATGTTTATGCTATGAGGTCAACAAAGGATGACACAAATATTTCGTATTGCAGAAGTTCCAACTGAACCATAGTCTGACGCTGGAACATCTCTTGCCAAAGCTGGAAATTCTAAAGATCTTCAAATCCAAGACTGAGGCTATTCTTGCTGCTATGCCCAATGTACTATAGTGAAACTTTTGTGTATTAATGACTTATTGGTCTCATTTGGGTTTTTGAGAGTCATTTGAAATTTACTTGTGCTATGGAAATTTCCCAAAATCAATTACTAAAGTGCAATTAGGCTAAGAATAATAAAGCAGAAGCAAAATTAAAAGCATAGCATAATTACAAAAGCCCCAAATCAAAAATTCAAATATGAATTTGAAAATAGGAGAAATCAAAAGAGGAAATTTCAAAACTGCAACCTCAATTTGGGTCGAAACCCAACCCATCTTTTCAAAAAAAAAAATTGTCTTTTCTTTTATCTTACGTTTTCCTTCCTTTTTCTTCCTTCCGACCAGGCCACCTATTCTCTTTCCCTCCCTCTTGGCCCATTCACGGCCTACCCCACTCCCCCACGCCGCCAGCCCAACCGCATGCCACCAACGCCTCCTCCCTCCCAGCTCCCGTGCTGACACGCCGTGCCACCATTACTGGTGCCATGCCGCTACTAGAGCTATGTCACCACCATACCGCATGCCATCACACTGTGAAGGAGTTGTCAACCAACTCCCATCGCTCAACCCACACCCAAGTCACGTCTGTAGGGATACGGGTAGGCTATGCTAGCAACAATACAAAATTTCTACCATGTAAACCAGACTGCCAAGCAAGATAGATGATCACAGATCATTACCACCAGACGCGTAGTGCAGCGAAAGTAGAGTCGGAGCAACCTAGTCCGACGAAGAACGCGCCGATGTAGTGGTCGTAGAAGATCGTCCAACGTCCTCGTAGTCGATCGTCTCTTCTAGCAACCTCTACAGTTCCTTGTGAAGATTGCGGATCGTCCTTAGCGCAACAGCGACTGTAGTAGCGCCTCTACGGTATCCACACGTCCAGAGAAGGAACAACCGTACGCCGGTGTGCTAGCACCAAGTCGCACGGAAGGCTCTCTCAAGAAGATGGCGATTAGGTTTTGGTGGAAACAACTCACATGTCTGCCTCACGCCCTCACACTAGCCTCAAGCATCTCCTTATATAGTGCTCCGTGCCTATGTGGAATCATGGCATGGATCTCCGACCACTCGAGGCCCGAGACATCTCTCCTATTATGTCTAAGGATTATACATCATCATTGCTTGAGACCAACTAATGACACATAGAATCATAACTATCTCAATAGTGTCTCAAGGTGGGTCAATCCAACCCCATGTTCTCTAACATGTGTTCACACTGTTGATTCGATATCCCTATATACATGACCGGTGAAACATGGTCATCAATCAATATATATGCTGGTCGTAGAGTCACTGTGTTCCGATCAGTGACATTCGACTAGGGATACTTTTAGAACGACATCATACAAGTCGAAGAGTTTCACCAACAAGTCACATACTCGTTGATCTTCAGAACTAACGATTCATTCAAGGAACAGAAAAACATTTATTCAAGAACTCATAGACATAGACGTGATACAATCACCTCTATGATTGCCTCTAGGGCATATCACCAACAACATCCGCACCATTGCTGTCCCCACGCCCACCACTGCTTCGCCTGCCACCATCACTTCTATCGCGCGCGCAACTTGGCCGCAATGACCATCTCCCCTCACTCCTGTGCCTATTTAATCGAAGCGCTGAGCTCATCTTCATCTTCACTCCACTCTCATCGCCCTCTTCCTCTCCCCTGAGCACTAGGGAGCTAGAACACCCACGCAAGCACAAGCTCTGCTTCAGCAACCTTCATCACTGTTGTGTTCACTCCGCCACCCAGGTGAGTCACCGTCACCCTGGATCAAAGCTTTGGGCCCGTAACAACCTCTCCTACCTCATGCTCACCTCCCTTCATCCTCTTCTTCACAGGATCACTGTTGCCGTCCGTCTTCCTGTGCTCTGTCCATTGAGCTGACTGTGCTGCCCTGGTCCTCCATGCAGCACCACTTCCTCGGGTAAGCCCTGGCCTTGTCTTCTTGTCCACAAGCATCGCCTTGTGCTCCTCTTCCGAATGCTCACCACCTCCTGCTCTTTCTGCTGTAGAAACACTCGGATCATCATCGTCTTCTTCCTTGGCACCGACGGGCCCGAGCCGTGCTGCCATCCTCCTCCACCGCCCAACTCTGTTATCATGGCTACATCAACTTAAGTAACCACGTCATATCATGTTCTAGGGGTAGGGGTAGCTAGGGTGTTGGTCGATGTGGGTAGTGTAGTAGCACGGCGCCGCCGCTCCATAGTCCCTTCGTCCCCGGTGTCAGTCGCCGTGGACGGGCCCGCACAGAGTTACTCACGGCGTGTGGTTTGGTGATATGCCCTAGAGGCAATCATAGAGATGATTGTATCACGTCTATGTTTATGAGTTATTGAATAAATGTTATTTTGTTCCTTGAATGAATCATTGATTATAAAGATTAGCAAGTATGTGACTTGTTGGGGAAGCTCTTTAACTTATATGATGTCGTTCTTAATTGTATCCCTGGTCAGAACACCAGTGACCCTACGACCAGCGCATGCATTGATTGATGACCATGTTTCACTGGTCATGGATATAGAGATATCGAATCAATGATATGAACACATGTTAGAGAACATGGGGTTGGATAGACCCACCTTGAAACACTATTGAGATTGTTATGATTCTATGTGTCATTAGTTGGTCTCAAGCAATGATGATGTATAATCCTTAGACCTGAGATCAGCATGGTTCCCTACATGAGTAATAGCACTCTTAGGGGTTGCCAAACGCTACTCATAACTAGGTGGTTATAAAGGTAGCTTTCGGGTATACTATGAAACATGTGGAGGGATGTGACTGGTCGGATATGAGATTTGCCCCTCCTAACATAACAGGGGAGATATCTTTGGGCCCCTTGAAGTGGTCGGATAAAGAAAGTGCATGGTCATGCCACTAGTGGTCGAAGAGTTTGACCACATGAGGTTATCCGAAACTCGATCGAGAAAATATTGAACAGTCCATGGATAACAAATATTTCACATGGAGTTCAAACCAGATATCGTGAGGCAAAGGGAGAATACACGAGTAGGTCGCTTAGTTCGATCAGTTACAGACTAGTCGTATGGAGATGCGAGCTGGTCGTGGATTGGTCGAATGTAATCACAGAGTGGTCAAAACCTGGTCGTAAGGAGTTACGAACTGGTCGAGACTAAATATAAACTGGTCGTACACAGTTACAACTAGTCGTATGGAGGTACGAGCTGGTCGTAGACTGATCGTATTTAAGTATTAACTGGTCGTAAGGAGTTACGAACTGGTCGTACCTAAATACGGACTGGTCGTGATGAGATACGAGCTGGTCGTAAGTGATGAGGACCTGGTCGTAGATCATGTTGCATTAAGGTTCGTCTGATATAATTTGTGTATTCGGGAATCGTTATGTCCTGCAAGGAACCGCTAACGACTAATGGTCGGAAAGGGTTTCTGAGTCACAACCGACTACACATAAACCTAACGGGTCACACACTTAACAGGTTGGAACAAAACGTGTTCGGATAGGATCCGTCATGGGCACTATATAAGGAGATGCTTGAGGCTATTTAGGCACATGCGAGAGACGTGAGTTACTCCACCGAAACCCTAGCCGCCATCTTCCCGAGAGAGCCCCGCCGTGCGACTTGGTGCTAGCATACCATCGTCCGGTTGTTCCTTCCCTGGACGTGTGGATACTGTAGAGGTGCTACTGCGGTTGCTGTTGCACTTGAGGATGGTCCACGATCTTCACAAGGAACTTTAGAGGTTGCTGGAGGAAAGGATCGACTCACGAGGGCGCTGGACGATGGACTATGACCACTACATCGACATGCTCTTCGTTGGACCAGGCTGCTCTGACTCTTCTTTTGCTATACTGCTTGTCTGGTGGTAATGATCTGTGATCATTTACTTGCTTGGCATCCTGGTTTACGTGGTAGAAATTTTGAATTATTGCTATCGTAGCCTACCCGTATCCCTTTATGTGGGTGGTATACCTAGAACCCCCTCAGGGAGTAGATGCTAACGCGCACGCCACATGGCATGATTGGCCATAGGCTAGCCAACTACCATGTGCCCAAATGCTGCCACTACCTCGCACAGCCGCATCGCTGCCACATGCCACCATCACCCTTGCTGACGACACCGACAGCGTCGATGAGGACACATGGTCCCATTTTGGGCAACCCGGGTCACTCCCGAGGCCTGGGTCACCGGCGATGACCGCGGTGAGAGCATGCTCTCAGCGTTCTCCGAGTGAATTTGGGGGGAGATGCACTGTAGCGAGGTCATTAGCCATAATGACATCATTAGGAAAAGGTTTAGTTAAGGGTTAAGCTAGTATGATGTGTGGGTCTAGGTCAATTAGTAAAGTGTAATTAGAAACTAAAATAAGTTATGGGTCTATGACATGTGGTACCTACCTTTTTAAAGAACAGTGTAGACCTAGTCTATAGACTAGCTTCAATAACACGTGGGCCGTCGGTCCATGCACTATTCCCATGAACCGAGTCCGTACAGGAAGGGCCCACCGTCAATGATTGTAGCCATTTTCAATTAGAAAATAAATCGAGAAAAGAAATTCAAATACCAGGGTCCCACTTGTCAGTAACAATAGGATTTTCTAATTAAAGACTAAATCAAAAAGAAAATAAAATCTGGTATACCCCACCTATCAGTGGGAGTATTCTCTCTCCTTTAATAATTTCAAGAATTGTTTTGGATTCAAAACTTCGGAGAGCTCATTCTATCTCGTTTTAAATCCAGATTAAACGATTCTTATTTCTAAATTTATATAAATTCTGTAACATCCCAAAATTTGGGCATGTTTTTAAACTTTAGGAAAATGTGAACTTTTTAAAACTTTTGATGGATCTTGTTGACATTTTCTTTCTGGATTTTATTGCAAGACTTTTTGTCTAATAAAGGAATTAAAGATTAAAATTCTGGAAATACAAAACTAATTACGGATAAAAAAATTAAAACTAAATATGATAATTAGAAACCCAAACCTAGCATAATTATGCTAAACATAAAATGGGGAATTAATCAATGCATGTTTTGCAACTTCCCCAAATCAAATAATAAAAACAAAAACTTAAAATAATTTGAGAGGAAAATATATTACAAATAAAATTCCACAAAAATTACAATATGAACTGAACTCTGTCAGGAACCTCCCCATAAATTTTCATAATTTTTGGAACTGTATTTCTATGTCTAACAATTCCCTAAACACCCTCAACCATTTCAAGAATTCTGGAAATTGAATTCCTTTTCCCCTCTCGCTGACTACTGGGTCCCACTGGCAGTCATCTTTTTCCACAAAGCGCTCAATGCCCATGCTAGCGCTTGCCAATGCCATGGACACTAGCCTTGGACACCCGTGCCAACACAGCAGCTCGCCCTCGGTCTTGGCCGGCCGCCCGTGGTTTTGGCCCTTGCCCATGCCGCACCCATGCCTCACCTGGTTCCTGCGCTGCTCCGCATCTTGTCTGCCTCCCTTGGCATCTCCGAAGTAAATGCCGCCAATTCACTCAGTTACCATAGAGCCTTCGCCCATATATAGGAGCACCGAGTACATCGCTCCTGGTTTTCCATCTTCCCCAACTCCCTTCTCCACTTCCTTCCCTTCCCAAGCTCGGAGCCGAAGGCCATGGCCGCGCCACCTCCAAGATCCTTGGCTGCACCGAAGGACTTCATCCTTCATCTTCATGTCCCTGTAGTTCGCCTTGATGTCCTCTTGCTATCCCTTACTCCCTTTTGCTCTCCTTGCAGCCGTAGCTCCGGGAACGCAAGTGTCTTCATCGTGTTCGGCGATATTCGGAACACGGCCGCCACCTCCCCTCATCATTCCAGCCAAAGTGGTGAGATCCTTACCCAATTAACTGTGTCACCTCATGTTCTAACCCCCTAAGGGTGATATACCCCCCAGTTAATTTGACCACAAATCAATAGAAGCAACACGCCATTGTCATCTTCCCCAAAACCGGCCAAAATCGCCACCATTACCTCTCTGGTGATCCTCTCCTCGATTCCCTACAGCTAGAGCATCCCTTGGCATTGCCTAACCTTCCCTCACCACCCACTCTGTCTCTCCCTCACGTGGTTGCCTCTCCCACGATGACACTACTGGAAATCCTCATTTTCCCTAGTGCGTAATATACTAGGGAACATGCAAAAAACTATAGGAAATTGGTTTCCCTAGTGGCATTCATAGGGAACAGCTACTAGGGGAAAGAATGTGGGGGAAAGAAAACGTTCCCTGCGGTTTTTTTGGGAAAACCTAGGGAAAGAATCATTCCCTAGGATTTTAAGCGGTAGAAAAATCTCGTTCACATGGCATACGTTACCTTTCTGCCAGCCTAGGGAAAGAATCCAATAAATTCCCTACGTTATTTATTGTATGCCCTAGGGAACATTTTTATATAAACAAATTCCCTCTACGCCGCCCACGGCTTGCATCGCTGGCACACCTCAAAGCTTTCCCGTCTTCATCGATGACTCCGGTATGCTCCAAGCACCTCCCTCATGCTCATGCTCCCTCTATTTTGGCCCCTACCCCATCCAAGTGCCACTGCACCATTTCCCCTCCACGGTCGGCCCCCACTCGCCTTCACCGTGCCACCACAGAGCCGCCCGAGCCCCAAAGCCGCCTCCCCTAGCTTCCTTGACACCCTAGCAACCCATTTTGGGGGTAGCCAGCCTCCGTTGTTGCCTCGTCCATTGGCAACATGCGCCGCCCCAAAGCTGCCGCAGCTTCCCTTGTTCCGCCTCCTTGAGCTCTCTGTGTGTCCCTCTCTCTCTCACTGAAAAATGGACCCACCTGTAAGATGATAAGAGCAACCCTAGTAACTCACAGATGTGCCACTCAAAAATGTAATTAGCAAGTTGAAATTTTAGGCTAATGAGAAGATTAGTTAAACAACAGCTTAAAACAAAAAATCCTTTTGATGAAATATTGAACAGAAAAGGTAATCAGAATGCAATTGGGAATAACAGTAAGTTACTGACATTTCAAAAGCAAGTAAATAGAAATTGTGTGGAATTAGTTAGCTATTAGAGATTGATCTAAAAGGAGAAAACTAAACCAAAAAACAAGTAATGATGATAGCTAAGTCGAGTAGTTAAATATGTTTGATAGTGCTTAGTAACCCTTAATAGCCAAATAAACACAAAAGCAAAATTATGAATTTCATGATGATCACAATGACATTGGACTTCCACATAACAATTAGACAACAAAAACTCACTGATTAAATAAGCTAATCCTTCTTAAAAGAGTTGTTAAGAAATTGGAGGATAAATAGAATTGACAGTAAGCTAAAGACATCTCTAATACAAGTGGTTAGAGATTATGATGTTTTGGTTAGCCCTTAGAGTTTGATAAAAAAAAAGCAATCCAATCTGGAAGCAAATATTGATATGAATACCCAAAACAAACAGTGAACCATCAAGTGGTTAAAGAAAATAATATTTAGTGAACTATTTAATCAAGAGAATACTTCAATTAGGAAAATGCTTAATGAGGTGGATGAACAACAATAAAAATTTGAAATAGATCACTAAGATAATGTCATGGCAATGGCCAAAGCAGTTGACTAGAAAATATATTAATTTATGAACCAATGGCAATTAATCCAAAAGAGTAAACCGATTAGAGAATAAGGTATGATATATGGATATCTAAATAAACAATGAACCCGAGGCCATAATTATGATAATGTCAACAAGTTATGAAAGGGATAATCAAAATGAGTAAAATGGTTAGAGATAAGTAATCATCATTATGGACTTCGAATAAAATCTGTAAGGTAATACTCCAAGTTGAAAATCAAGTCAAATTTGCCAATAACACTAATGTCTAGATTAAAATAGAGGTCAACTAGAAATTGTGTTGACTATAAAAGCTGTCGTCTAAATCGTAAGAATGGTATCTAGATAATACTCATAGGACACACTTAAAATATGGAACTTCCTCGATAAATAAGAAATATTAACAAAAGAAATTACTAAAATAATTTAGGCCTTCCATGCAAGTCATGGTAAGGTATTCTCAATAAAACAGTATCAAGTCAACAACAAATCAAAACGTTAATAACTTTTACATACGAACTTGAAATCAAATGAATCTTTTTGATAAATTCATATAAAATTATTCTCTGTATGAATATGCAAAAATGGATTTTCATACTATTAAATTTATTTCTTCGTTTGTGTTTTGTTTTTGGTTCTTTCGAATAGACACCGAAATTCGCGAGCGAGTTCAACGACGATCAAGTGACTTCACTCTTTGAACAACCAAGCAAGGCAAGCACCTCCTTTGATTATGTTGATCCCAGTATTTTACTTATGTACTTTGTTTTGCAAAATCTATTATACATGCGTGTATGTGTTGTATGAAAATGCTATGATTAAAAAATTGGTAGTTATAAATCCTACTTGCTGCACATACCTCCTTGGAATATTAATCCCTTATTATTGTAGCCATTAGAATATGGGTTAGACAATATATGATGTCATTTGGAAATTTTTAGTGTGATTATCGCACAAATGCTACTAGAACGATAGATTTTCTGAAAAATTTATAGAAGGACAATATGTTAAATTGTGAATTTGGGATATTTTGAAAAATATCCAGAGGGGGTACCTCTGTTATTTTATATGAAAATAAAATGAAAAACCTATATTTAGATGCGAGCGAGTTATAATGTATTCTGAGAAAGTGAGGATTGTGACTCACTAGTAGATAGGGTAGAGATCCTCGCCCGGGTCAAGTAAGGACTAAAGCCAGCAACTCTGAGACTAAGATCTAAGCGTACAACCGTATGTGCTAGTATGGGATGGTCGTAGCTAACTAAGTCATTGAAGACTGGCCTTGAACGTAGGTAGGCCGTAGAGTGCGGGCATGACCGGGTAGGCATGTTCAAAGGGGCTCCCTTCACCACAGTGTTGGGCACAAACCTTGCCGACACAACTGCGATTGCCTCGCTCGACGGAGGGTATCCGGGTGAGTGAGGATAAACATTCGCTGGGCTAGTGCAAGGTTAGGACTAGGTGATGTAAAGGCTGCATCACGAGCTCTAGACTGTTTACCTATGGTAGTGAGCAGTGATATAGATAATTCCAGATAAACTTGAATATTCGTGTACTATAGGTAAAGTTGTACACCTCTGCAGAGTGTAAATCTATTTAAATAGCCATACTCGCTGTTATGAGTGTACTTAGTGCGGCTGGTATGGATGTAGTGTTGATTTTCAAAAACTATTTTGTCACAAAACATGGGCAATGACTTGGGGTTTTATTTTATTGAGTTAACTGCCATGTCTATGGCTGAACGTAAATTGTGGCTCATAGCGAGGAGGGTTGCGAGTTGTTATTGTTGTTATGATTCATTCAGTTTTTTTTACTTACTGTCATGTACATATTTAACTGCTCTTTTAAATTTTATTGCAAATTACTACTTATGAATATTGCAAATAAAAATGGCTTCAAGCAAAACAACTTGTAGGGTAGAGCCTCTTTCTTTGATAGCCTTGTATTTAATAAAATTTTACGATACACTATAAGTCTTGTTGAGTACGTATTGTATTCAATTTTGCTTATATTGTTGTTCAGAGTCTGAAGATAAGCCGACGCTAGACGATATGTTCTTTGCATCCGGAACCGGAGGGTTCGGTGATGGGTCTATCCAAGCCTTGTTTTTTGTCAGTTGCTTGAGGAATTGGATGGGCATGCCACTAGAATTTTGCTACTTTTATCATTTCTTCCACTGCTCTACTTTTACTCTGATGACTGTTTTTATTTGGCCGGTTGGCCGTTAATGTAATAACATTACCGTTAAGTTACATACCCTTTTCTTTACATTTGTATGTGAATGTATGGATGTAAATACCAAATGTTGTGAATGTGTGTACTAGCTACTGATCATGGGACTAGTACAGTATACACATAGGGTCTTTGGGTATTCCACGCCTAAGGGTCTGACAAATTCAAACCCTAACTAACAAAACCGAAAACATGAATTTTGGAGTTCATTTGGAAATTTTAATGCAATTTAAATTCATTCATGTTTATTTGAACTTGATCGTTTTTCGTGTATATAGATATTGAGGCTCTAGGAGAGCAGCAAATTGAGCAAGACCAAGGCCACCAAGACATTGAGCAAGAGGAGTCAACACTTTGATCTTTTTTCACCTACATGTGAATACAAATTATATTGTTTTAAATTATGAAATTGCATTGCTATGATTTATACAATTATGTTAACTAGCTCATAGTTAATACCTTAATGATAATTGAGTATAACCTTTCCATCCTTAAACTTGGACACTGTCCTTTGTCACCCAAAGTAGTAATGGTATACATGATTAGTTAATATGTCTGTATCTAGTTGTCATGATTAGTCTTTTTTAGACACATTGGCACATGGGCATTAATTTGCCCGACATCATTCAAAACTTAAAATTGGATTTGGGCAGTCGAGACTGGCGCGTAGCTGGTATATTGAAACTAGAAAGGAATTTCAAAACAAAAACTCAAAAACAGATCTTGATTTGGGCGGATGGTAAGTCGGACGGGTACGGAGAAAAGCACGATAATGGGTATTGGGGAAGTACCACCCAAGTCAATTAAGGGCGTGATTTTTGTGAAGACCTCTTAGGTAATAACAGTGCAACCATAAGTTTATAATGGGTATGACCTGGCCTCACTGAGCCACTTCGCTTCAGCGTTAGCTTCACCATAAGGTGGAATGCGGCGTGGATAAGGGTAAGAGAACCACAGGAAAACCACACGACATAAGAGGGGGCCTCCATGAGGGCGTGGCCCATGGCAGTGAAACCTTAGTGGGTGGGGCTACATCGGGGTGGAGGAATCGCATAGCCTTTGTATGGTTATCTTGGTCTCACGCCTATAGTTGTGTGTTTACAGTAAAAGATGATTGTCTCTTGTGGATAAAGTTATGCAACCTCTGCAGAGTAAAAATTGTCTGGATAGCCGTACCCACAGTTATGGGTGATGCCAAGAACTTGCTTGAAGTATACTCAATTTTATAAATAAAAAATCTGTGGGTGGGATGAAATGTCGGGTTGGAGCCTGAGGTTTTGATTTGTCCTGGTGATAGCCAGTGGGAATAGTAGGTGGATGCAGCCATGGGATTACAAGAGGAATGCGGTTTGGGATTCGAGGTGGTGCAACCTGCATAGTCAGGTGGTTGTAGCCTAAGAATTGCCAAGTGGTTGCAGCCATGTAATCACTGGGTGGATGCAACCCTAGAAAAACATAAGCATTAGGTGGATGGAGCCACTCAGTGATATATGGAGGTGGAAGCCTCCAAGTATTATCATACAACAAAACTCAATTTCACTAAAAACTGGTTTAGTCAAAATGCTAGGTCATAGAACTTGCCTACTACTTAGTCGAATTCAAATGTTGCTTTATGCAAATAAAAAAAAACTGTAAGCCTTCCCTTGAACAACCTTGCATATATTGTAATTGCATTCTGTGTGTTGGCTTGTGGAGTACGGTTATATATACACACTCGTTTATTATAACAAAACTCAGAACCATTTGATCAAGACCCTTATGCCTACTTCGTGGCATCTGGACCGGATGGCGAAGATGATGGAGGAGCTTAGGCCGGGACCCCCAGTCGCTTGCCTATGGGCACAGCGGATGGATCCACATTTGCTTTCTGTTTTCGCTCGCGTCTCTACTTTCTGTACTAAACAATACGTGTATTGATTGGCCTACTTGGCCCTTTTAGTAAAACAATTGATCGAAAGGTATATTTATGTGAGGTAATATTAACCGTGATGTGATTTGTGCGATGTATGTGTATGATTCAATAATGTACCTGTTTGCGCTATCTTCTAATCTAGGAAATAGTGCTACTTACACAAAGGGTTCCAAATTACAAATTCAGGTCTCGATGACGGCCACCTCCTCCTTGCTCCTCCCGCCGCCGGCCTCCTCCCCACCTTCCTCCTACCTTCGGATCTAGAGCTGGCGGCCAGGGTTCGGGACGGTGGGCGCATAGGGTGGAAATCGAGCCAAATCATCATCTTATCGAGTTTTTCTCGAAATTGACATAGTTTGATTTAATATAATTCCATTTATAGTTTCAAAGTGTTTTTAGAATCGAGCTAACGAGCCGAGCTGAGCTGAAGAAAAATCCAATTTTATTAGGAATTAACTCATTTCAATGTTTAACCAATTAACGAGTGTAATTGAAGCAATTTAAACCGAGCCAACGAGCCCCACTAACGAGCTTTTTTTTCACCCCTCATGTTGTGTCATGAAGGCGGCAGTGCTATGGAACAGGGGAAGAGAGAGGAGGGAGGGAGTAGGAGGTGGTGGCCGGTGAGAGGGGATTGAGGAGAGTAGAGAAGGAAGAAGATGCAGGTTTTTTTTTTGTTTAACGACGACTCAGACTAACGGAGGTGACGGAAATAGTATGGAAGGAATCAAACAAGAAACTCAGTGACACGTAAAAGATCAGACTTTTATTAGTGACATAGAAAGGATCGGAACAACGTTCAATGACACGTGAGATATTTTCCTCCTTTTTGTTTTCTCCTCTCCTTTGCCTCTGTACTTTGGAGCGAGGAACCATAGATCAGAATCATTAGGGAAAAACCAGCGCACAATATTCGACGAAGCAATCTTACGCCTCGTCACCATCCCCAGCAACCACATGGTTCAGCGACTAATCTGTGGGTTCTTTTCACCTAACAAGGGTTAGTTTAATTAATTAGCACTACAAGTGACTCACTTTTTCAGTGCCAAGTCGTGCACAGTGGCTGTGGAGCAGCCACCTTGCATATACAGTAGATAAAAAATAGCACGGGAAAGTTTAACTAGTTGAAAGATGGAGTGCATATATGGTTATGCATTGGTCATTAAGGCACCCCAGCATCATTGCTTCGGTGTCTTGTTGTGCGTACGTGTTGAGTCCTGTTGGACCAGAGACATAATTGGTCGCACTACTGCTGCTCGTTGCAGGTGCATATATGCAACATAATTAGCCTGGACATATGTACTCTGTCAAAAGGCCAACTGTTCTTCTCATCTTAATCCAATTTTTCTTGGCATGCATGCATGACAGTCTAGCTAGCTTGTCCGAGCTGAATGATAGAAGCATAGGCACATGCATGGTTGCATGGTGAGCACAATTAAGCTGTGCATGCTGATGTGTACATTTATTCGATCGAGGAGACGGTAAGGTAGTTGCATCATTGCATGCATGATCAATCTAGCTACTAGCTAGATACCCATCTCAAGCTACACAGATGCCTGCACCATGCAGAGACCATTCTGATTAGCTAAAGTTGCAGGTCGAACACGAACGGCAATCGAGTCTGCGCCATGGAATTAGTTTTTGCGAATATGATGCTTACGTGGTACATTCGCATGAACAGACGGTTTTTGTTTAAAACCGTCTGTGATTCGTGAAAAATTTTAAACGTTTGCGTGAGAGGCGAAATATTTTGGTGTTGTCCTTATATATTATACCCACCTCCTACTTTATCTTCCATCAGTCTCTCCCTCTCACCTCCCCACGCCAAGCTCTGTGACCGCCCTCCATTCCTCGACGCGGTTTGGCGAGGAGATGTAGTCATCGACGAGGAGGAGGGACGCGCAGGAGCTCCATGTCTGCCGTAGGAGGTAGATTGCAGGAAGGTACGTGTATTTTCCCAAAATATACACAATTTGTTGGTTGTTTGATGGTCCTTATTTTATTTGTACCTAATGCCGGAGCGTTGTCGGAGGTTTTCGGTCGTCTCTCATTTTCCTTGCTGACAAGCTTGAGCCGAATTCGGACAACAGGCAAGAATAGTTTATGATATGCTGGTGAGGTACATAGAGAAGCGCACAAGACCAATCCAAGAAGCCGATGAGTTCTTCAAGAGATTGGAGGCACAAGTGGATTCTAGCTACACTACTACAGAAAAAGTCTTCACAGACGGTTCAAAAACGCCATCACAGACGGTTTTGTGAGCCGTCTGAGTCTATGGGTCAATGTTGACATGAGTCATCACAGACGGTTTTATCACAGACGGTTCTGAACAAGAGTTAGGAAATTTCAATCCATGGTAAAATCAGATAATAAGAAAATTTCAAATCATGGTAAAATCACAGAACAAGAAAATTTCAAGCCATGGTAAAATCACAGAGTAAGAAAATTTCTAAATCACAGACGGTTTTTAATACAAATCGTATGTGTTATTATACTTATCACAGACGGTTCGTATAATGAACCGTCTGTGAAGTCTGCAATTATCACAGATAGTTCGTGTTAAGAACCGTTTGTGATACTTGACAGACGGTTTTCAATATGAACCGTCTGTGATATTACCTCTTCACAGACGGTTTTTAGCGTAGCTAGTAACACAGACGGTCTCTAAACTAAAATCGTCTGTAATTGCATGTAATACACACGGTTTTGGTCAACCGTCTGTGATGAGGTGTCCAATATTAGCCTTTTCGTAGTAGTGTTAGTTTAACTTTGTAATTTTATTCTTTTTTTTCCATTCGGAGGGGACATTATGAAACCTTTTGGTTTCCCTTTTGCTAGATAGGTCTCTCCTACAATGTGTTTGCCATCAGAATTTTAATTGAATTTTAGTTATCTTGCTAGAGGTTACATATGAAAACTACTATCCAACAATTGATTGATTTGGTTCAAAATTTGATCTTTTTCAATAGAAAAAACTATCACTGACGGTTCTGAACAAGAACCATTTGTGATAAGTAATTATCACATACGGTTCTTGTTCAGAACCATCTATGAAAATAGACTACTACAGACGGTTCTGAACAAGAACCGTCTGTGATAACAAGAACGGTCTGTGATAAGTAAGTATCACAGACGATTCTTGTTAAGAACCGTTTGTGATGACTCCATGTCATTACTGACCCATAAACTCAAACGACTTACAAAACCGTCTGTGATGAAACTTTTGAACCGTCTGTGAAGACATTTTCTGTATTAGTGTACAGTTGTACTGCCAAGTTGTGGATGACCCTTGGAATTATTACATTGTTACTTGTTAGTGATATGTGATTACATTAGACTATCTAGTATTATTCTTCATGAATTGTCATAATTTCTCGTTGAACTTTTTGTTTGTTATTTGAACTTTGTGATTATTTGGAATGGAATCGGAAATTTTTGGTTATATTAGAATTTTCTAGAGTAATTTTTGAATTTTTTCTATATTGTTTTTTTTTTGCAATTTATTGATTTTATTTCGAATTTTTGGAATATTTTATGATGTTTTCAAATTTTATGGGTTTTTAAATTTACTTATAATGATTTTATTTCAAATTTTCTGACCACTTTTAAATTCAAAATTTTAAATAGGTGTCATCCCCTCCAACCCAACCATGATCCAAAAAATCAACATTTGCTCTAATCCCCCTTGGATAGGTGAAAGAGAATTGGGTGGGGATTGGGTGGTGGGAGAGGGATTAACCCAATCCCCTCTTGAATTGTCTTTCATATAGATTGGTTCTCTACCTTATCAAATAAGGCTTTAGGATTTGTTTGGATATGGAGAGATTAGAACTAATCCATTTGGATTGGAAGAAATTTTAGTTCAAATTCTAAATCAATTCAAAGGATTGAGTTGAATCACAATGTATACAAATAAACCCTCGGTCGTTTCGTCCTTAGGAGAACTCTCTCTCGCGCATGCAGCCCGGCCGGCCACCTTCTTCCTCTCATAATTAATCCTTGCACGCACAGAATCCTTATCCTTTCCTCTCCGGCCTGTCTCGTATCTCAGCTATGAACCTTGCGTTTCTTTTCCCAGATGCATGCACCTCATCACTTGCGCACATTGTTGCGTTGCTTCGCCTGGATGCATACATAGGGCCCTCAGCTTCAGTTTGGATCTTCTTTTACTTTGTCGTCTTGACTCTTGATGTAGCAATCAACGGTTGGAGCTAGCTAGATCTCCTCAAAAGTTTTTACAAACACCACACATTCTAGTAGGAATTGAATTTATCATATTAATAATTCCGCAGGACAAGATGTATATATGACGAATATATTTGACAGCGTACTCAACCATATATCACTATTCAAAGTTTTGTTAACAAATTCCTACCCAAACATTGCAAACATTGTGAGACAAATTCCTGCCCAAACATTGCATTAGAACAACGAAACAATACTAACCTCTCTAGCATCTATTCGCACTAGAAAGGGAGAGAAACGGATCGATTCCCCAAGAAATAGGATGTTGTGTCGATGCACCACAGGGAGGACTGAGGAACCAACAGAATTGAGGCACGGTTGGGGGGAAGCATTGCATTCGGCACTCGACTATCCGAGGCTCTGAGGGCAGTGAAGTGGGGCCATGGCGACAGGCCGGCAAGCCGGCGATGAGACCTAGATTGCTTCTGATCGGAAGAGGAGTTGAGCAGTCGTGGAGTTTTTGCCGAGTCGGAATCACGGAACTTTATTTCGTTTTTGAAAAAATTTCGTTGGGGGCTGAAATCACCGAAATTTCAGAATTTCGGTGGGTTTTCAAACTGGACGAAATTTAGACATAAAATTTTGACAAAATTTGACTGAATTTTTTATGGAATCAAATTTAGAATGTAATTTGTTCAAATTCAAATATTTTTGAATATTTTTGAATGAATTATAAAAATTTCGGAGGGGGGCGAAATCACCAAAAATTTTCAAATTTTGGCGAAATTGTTTTCCCTGGTCAGAATTAGGAGCCACTAACATGAATAGCGTTTTGTTATTCGCACCGGACTCTGGCAATATTAGCGGTCGTAATTCCATTGGGCTCTAACCCCATTAGTGGTTTATTTCCTTCAACCGCTATTGCAGATAGAGAAGTTCTTATGCTTCTAAATCTGAGTTAAGTGGGTTAATTTATTTAATTTATTTTCTATTTTGGCTTAAAAATTCGAGAAATGAAGATAACGAAAGCAAAATTAGCAATCCCAATGAAATCTCCTTTCCGTCCACTTTGGCAAATTTCCTCTATATTTCCCACTGGCTGGTTAGATCCTTAACCCAATGCATTTTCGCGGTTGGTATTGGATTCTTTTACCTTACTTTTCTTCTCTTTTGCTTTGCCTCCTATACTCGGGAATCAGCATATATATATGCGTGTGTGCGTTGAACACGTAGAGCATGACACTGGTACAAAACCAGTCTAGCTATAACCTCATCTGAATTTAAATGATTGGCGCTAGCTACTCGTGAAGAGATATGTTCTTTTCGACAATATTAGAGGGAAACTAAGGGATATATTTTTCAAGATCACATTTCGCTTTCGTCAAATTTGCTAATGTGTACATTAAAGAAGTTTCGTATCTCCTGGACGGCAATCTAGTTACTGTGCATACCGATAGAGCTTTCTTGTGAAATTTCATGATATATGTTAAAACGATGTCAGGGCCTACTACACATACAAGTGTCACTACCAGAAACCAGCTAATCCCCGAGTGTCTATATGTTTCCCGAGTGTCTGGACAGAAACACTCGGGACCCTTTCCGAGTGTTTCAAAGGACACTCGGGACAGGAATTAAACACTCGGTAGAAATAACTTTCCCGAATGGTTACCATAACACTCGGGAGAGAAAATACAATCCTGAGTGTAAATATCGGGAACACTCGGGAAACCAGTTTTCCTCGACCAAAGGACCCAAGTGCCTTCGGGAACTTCATTCCCGAGTGTTTTGGGGGGCTTTCCCGAGTGTTTTTGGCACTCGGGAAAAAACGAATTCTGGTAGTGTGTGTGCTTACAAAAAATAATTTGCAGTGTTAGTTTGGCTTCTTGAACAAAAAGGTCCGGCCTTTCCAAGATGGGGAAGATGGGCATGCAAACAGCTACTACAAGATCTGTGTCAGTCTGGCTTCCTGAACACGACGTCAAATACCCATTGGCATGCATGCAACTAACTAATCATGGCCCAAATCTTCCAAACTTTTTTTGTATCCATGTAAACTATATAAAAACGCGGCAAGAATATTTTCTTGACGGTTCAAGAATATGTATAATATCTGCTTTGGCCACTTGCCAACAGCACATTTTGATTGAAAACTGAAAAAGGAGCTTTAGTATAGATTAGCCCGGGCCTCTTTAGGAGGATCGTCTTATATTTGTTCCTTAAGTACGGTTAGCGCTCTGCATCTAGCTCTCTAGACTCTAGCTCGAAACTACTTTGGAATTTCTGAATAAATGTAGGACTAATTAATCAATCAATTCAAAAGATGAACAAAGCAGTCATTCAGTCACAAACAGTGCATAATTGCGTCGTAGCGGAATATGTAAAATTTCGATTTGAACATTAAATGGAAGTAATATGTGTACTACTATACAATAGTAAAATTTAGCGAAATTTGTGTTTAAAAACAAAAAAAATACACAGCTGTTCACTTGCATATACACCTTAATTTGTCGCATCGATAAACAATTTAATTTACTCTTGGACAAAAATAATAAGTAAGCAATCTGAGAACCGACAATTCGAGGCAACAACATTGCGGGGTCAACGGAGTGAGCTTTCTTTTTTCTTGCAATTACAAGGAAGATACACACGCACACACCACCACACATGCGCAAGTACGCCCCTCTTAGCACACACCTAGAATGATAGAGGCCGAAGATAAAATCATAACCTCACAAAGTTTCTATTAAGACGTATTCACATGTGCGTAAAAGGTGGGCACTGATTTAAATCCTGATAAATGGAGTCGTACACACTAAAAACGATTGAAAAACCTCACCACGACCAGGGTGCCTTGGCATGTATTTATACTCTTATTACAGAGTACAGACAGAGTTGGTATCAACTCAGATTACAGGGAGAGCAGGGAGAGTTCGGATTGCACTCGAAAATCAGAACGTATCCTTGCCGTATACTGAACAATGCTGGTATCGGACAGTTAGAAACTTATTCCTAACACACACAAAACTCCAACCAAGAGGTGTCCCACAACGGAGTGAGATCCAAATGGCTGGTTTGTGCTTCTAGAATTGCTTTTGGCCTAGCAAAGCTGCCCCAAACAGACCTTTAGTCCGTCCAACACAAATGGTTAGCCATTTTTCCTTTGAGTAACCGGGTTTTTCAGCTGTCCGACCCATGCATCACATACCTAGCATTTCTACAAACTATAGAATATTAGCTTCTTTCTACAAAAATGGTGGAACATGTTCTTCACTTTTGTAAGAACCAGTATCAATGCAGAGTTCCAGGCCCATCGAGGCCTATTTGCCTTTAAAAAAACAAGAGTAAGTAAAACTTGATCTGCCGACGAACTATATTTTTTAAAAATCCAAATAACTACCGTAAGAAAGCTCTTTTCTTTTAGCAATATGAACCATAGAAAAATATATGTCAAAGTAGGAGGAGGGATAACATAAGCTATATATAGAATGTGCATGCCTGCCGTACAAAAGCTAAATAAGATAGGTCTGGCATCTACTAGGATCCTAACACTTCACTCAAAACTTTAGTCCACTGTCATTTAAAAACAAGCTAGATATCAAGATTTGGTGCAACAAAAGAGTTGCATATTCTTTATTCACCTAAGTTTTTTTTGACGTAATATTCACCTAAGTAAAGATAGGTTTTTCTGCCATCCATGGTGCGCTCATGATGCATGGGGTCGCAACTTGCTGCTACTGGTTTTTTGCAATACATGGTGCGCTCATGATGCAATGCATGGGGTCGCAACCTCTTCTCTTTTTTTTTTTTTTTTTTCTTTTGAAGGCAAGATGGGGTCGCAACTTGCTGCTACTGCTAGTGCTGGGATGTACAGACAGAGAAGACAAACTTTGTAGTATGCATGCAACAAAATGCAGCTGAATGGATGATGGGTGGTGGGCACGAAACTAGACTGCCAGTGCGAGGTTTATCTCTGCCCTTGTATGGCCCCATCCTATCCAACCAGCTGATCGAGCCTTTTTCTCCGTATTTTTTCAGTGACAATGGTCCAACAAGACCAAGCACGGTACCACCTCAATATCAGATACTCGATCTCATCTTTCTCGAAAGAAAATATGTAAGTCAGTCCAAGTCAAGCTCTAGTGATCTACTTAACATCTAAGTCCATCAATAGTAACCTTATGTGATACAAAACTATAGCTCTATTTCGACCGCAGGATTTTTTTCCCCCTCAATTCCTGTGAAATCCCTGCATTCCAAATTAAACTGCGTGACAATCCATACATGCCACTACCTTGGGTAGCATGTCGGTCTACGGTCCACACCAAATAAAGTATAACTTTATCAGATATGTGCACATCAGAGTATAGCAGAGAAAAAATAACAGTGATCCCATAGTTATCTTACAACTAGAACACAATCTTAAACATAAGGTTTTTAGGATACATCGCATCGAACATCAAGTTCATGCCTATACTTGCCACGCAGGGTGGAAAAATGCTACTTCCACTACAAGACTCTCAAACTTCATCATCGACACTGAAGGTTGAACCATCGAAGTCCTAATCCTTTTGAGCTTCTTCCGTCTACCACTGTGGATCACCTCCGTATTGCTCCTCGGCAATGAAACTCTCAAGATCGAACTCTCCATAGTCTAACAAAGGTAATTATAATATAGGGATGAGTATAGAAGGTACTCAACAAGTTCAACCATAGAAATCCAACAATTATATGCTCTAACTATCCAATTATAGTAAACATATACTAATAAAGGACCTGCGTCCTTGAGAATGTGCTAGGTAGTTTTCTAAATATTTGTTGTCAAATTGATCAAGTTATAATTATGAATTCTCTGTTGTTCTTGAGACACCACATGCAGAACTCTAGTAGTTCTATTTCCTGTCACGACACAGTTTCTACCCGAAACCAGGGAGTGATAGTCATACTTTTACTCTGCAGAGGCGCGCTACTTCACCCACAAACGTCTCTGTCTTTAATGTCGACCAGATATACATACTTCTTTTAGTGTGTGGCCTAGACCAAGAGTTAACTGTGCCTTTCCAATATCCCTTTAGGATATATCTCTGGCAAAAAGCCGCAGCTTCCACCACTAGCTTCCGCAGAAGCATAGGGTCATTAAACCTAGCTTCCACAAAAGCATAGGGTCCTTAAACCTAACTTCAGCATAAGCACAAGGTCCTTAATCCCACCCAAAGATACACCATCTAGAACAATTACTTGGCAAAGCCTAGATAACCATGTATGTGGACAGCGCGAGTTAACGATGCTCGAATGTGTTATGACAGTTGTTACTTAGTACTTATATGATAATCCCATATGTAATGGAATCACAACACCTCCATAAACACATCCATTGATTCCAGCTACCATCCATACTAGTGATCATCATACAACCAAATATAGATGTCACATTGATTCAGAAAATTTATAAAGTAAATTTGACATGCAGGTGATAACTTAAAATATATTGCAAGTGATTGATTCTGAAATTAAATCCAAAGCAATATGATCAAAGGTGTTGTACTTTCTTGATAAATAAGGAAAATTGGAGTATTGAGGCTTAGGTCCGATAAGAACTTCCCCCCATGCTCTGACTCCTGAAAAATACGAACGGAGTCCGATAAGGACTAAGAATCAAATGGAAGTCCATGCAGATGTTGATACTAAGTCTACATGTCTAGGCTATTATTTTAATCGAACAACACTCACCCCAAAAAGACTAAGGTTTTGAAGGAGAAAAGAAAAGAGGAAAACAAGAAAAGGTTTAATTGAAGAAGACAAGGATTTCCTTTATTTTTATACAAGAAAACTTCTTTTATTAGAATTTAATAAGTAATTAATGATAAAAGGGGTTTATCCAATTGGATGGAATAGTGATTAATAGTTTTATTTACTTATAGTGTTTGTGCTGGATGTGTATTTAACTGAAATTATTTTCTGAAATATATGTAAGTTTAAAAAGAAAAGAAAAACCACTCGGTTGGGCCAGCCCATCTGGCCCACACCCACCCACACACCCACAGGACCCACATGCCCAACACACACAACACACCCACACACACACCCACAAGATCCACATGCCCAACACACACAACACACGCGCACAGCACATAGAGCTCTCTCTCTCTCTCTCTCTCTCTCTCTCTCTCTCTCCTCACATACACACACAGACCCTCTTGGCTCTCTCTCTCACCCGACGCCTCCGCCCAAGGCGCCATCATCGATTTGCCGCCGCACTCTAGCCCGCCGGCCTTGGTCCCTGCTATTGTAAAGACGTCCTCTGGCTCCTCCCGAACTGGATTGGGCTCCTGAGCTCCCATGGCGCCCTCGCGTCTAACCCTAGCTACTGGGGTCACCGGCCAAATCCGCCGCCGCCACCTCTTGGTTGGTGACTTCGTCACTCCTGGAGTTGGACCCGATGTTGAGCCAGCTCAGCCCGCTGCTACGACCTCCCCTGGTCCTGCCCTCTCTTGACTCTCATCCTCGCTTGCTCCACCTCGGCTCCACCGGCGTTGTCGGTGTGAGATGATGTGGTGCTCGGCACCACTGCAACTCCAGCCAACTACCTAGCCTTCTAGGTTTGGCCTTCCTCTACCTCTAGCTCCTCCTATCTGGCCGGTTTGGGCATGATGCATGGATGAATGGATGCATGCTTGAATAGATGAATGTTTGATGTTGCCATGGTACTAATTGATGATCAAAGAAGTAATTTTAAGCATGATCTTTGCTAAAACATATGCTGAGATCATGATCTGAGCTGAGCAACACACTAGTATTAAATTTCCTTCTGTTAGTGATTTATCTTGATAAAGTAGAACCACTAATCTAGGTAATAACAATATGCAGTGATGAAATATTTATTCTTAGCATTGTTGCATATTTCTTATGATTCTAGCATTGTCCTGGTCCTCACATGCAAGAACTATATATGATGCACAGTTGCAAGAACTGAAATACATACTAGTTATTTTCAGATAGCTGGATCCTTACTATAATACATGATCAAAACTGATCAGGACATGATACTATCCAAGATCTATTGCAATAGCTCAATGATGATAATAAATCTAAGAGGAACCTAGATATACTAGTGACTCAAAACAATTTCAGAACACATCTTGCATGGCCACTATAGTTTAATCTGCACTTTATACAAGAAGCGGCATTTTTTAGCCTCCCTTGATTTCGATAAGAAAATGAGATGCTAGGATGCTAACTGATGCTTGAGATGAAATGAGATGCTGGTGATGATGATGACTAGGTGATGTTTGATGGCTTGGCTTCCTTCTTCCCTTGTCCTTCTAGTCCTTACTCTCATCTCTTTCCATGGCAAATATGCAAAGCATGAGCCATGAATCAAGAAAGAAGAAGATGATGTAACAACCTGGCCTAACACAGAGCCCGGAACGCCACTAAACTACACTAACCATCAATTAACAATAAATTACAGCAAACATATTAATGATAAAACCTATCCATGGGTCACATTAACACAAGCATAACGATATGACAATCATAGATAATTAATTCCTAGAAAGCAAGCAAGATAATAAACCAAGATTGATGCAAAATCAATAGAATAAAGTCTATTAAATGAATACTCAACTCCAACCTATCATCTATGGCTAAGAAATACTATCATGTCCTAATTATAAATCATCAAGCTATAAAATGAGTTCTCATATCCAATGAATCAAATAATCGAGTGTAAGTTGTGGTTCCAAGTGCACTAGCCCTCCCAAGTGAAACGTTGTCAACGGTCACCTAAAAACAATAAAAGAGCAAGAGTGAGTCCACGACTCAGCAAGCACAATAATAAACAATGGACAATATTCAATTCAACCCTACACAATATCATCATCATCATTATTTACTCATCTTTCTTCTCATACTCAAGTCTCAAAGAAATGCAATGTGTCTCTACACTACATGTAGTCCACTTTCACTTTTCTTCACGTATACCGGTATAGCATGGGTGAACACAAGCGACAATGTTGACCCTTTCATCAAGCTTGTCCTCAACGGATCGATGACCTCCTCCACTCCTGTGAAGTCTCTACCAACAAGGTAGATGTGTGATCACCATGATCACATTCTCCTTATGTAATGATACTTATGAATGAACAGTTTAACATAAGTTCATCAATAATACCATTATCCAACATTCTTGAATTCATTAATACGATTAATATTATGACCATCCACATTGTTTGCAATTAAATAAGATAAAAGCATAAGCAATATAATGGTAATGAGTGATAAAGAATACAACGATTAACCATCGAACACAGTCTACTATGCACTTGCCTGTTTATCCCCTTCGAGCTGGATAGCGAGACAGCGATAGGGCACTAGTGGCTACACTCCTTGGACAAATAATTCAAAACACATCTCAAAATCATAACACCACAGCATCAACACTTTAATCTAATCGTCATCGCACATCTCTGCCAAACTGACCCAATTAACCCAAAACAACTAGGCATACTACCGTTGTCCCAGTAGTAAAATGGCTCTAACTTACTCATCTGAACTCAGAATATTAACATCCAATACTTTCTAGAATCCTCATGAAAAATCCTACAACTTCCTAATTGTGACAAACTTCTGATTCTACCGTTCTCTACCCGTTTCCTTCCCCGAAGACCGTCCCAGAATCTGTTAGGACAGTCCGCTTCCCAATTTTAGATCGTTAAATCTAAAACTTAAAAAATATATGAATGGTACTAGTTCTGGAAACTACTCAAAATTTTCTAGTTTATTCAAGTTATCACAAATTTCTAATTCTTTCATTTACTAGGTGAAAATAGCCCGACAACATGATCTCTGCCAATGACGCTCAAAATCTGTACAATGATCTTCCCGAGGTCGTAACTTTTGCTCACTAATCTGAATCTAGTGATCTAAATATTACTGGAAAGCTAACGAAAATATCTACAACTTTTCTAATTGGATGAAACCCTGAATCCAAGCCTAAACACCTCGAATTGCTCCCGCAAGGTTCTACTTTGAACCTCAACAAACAAGGGCATGTTGAAACCTAATCTTCCCTAGGGCAAAACGATCTACAAAACATACAATGACTAATTCAAGGTAACATCTAGGTATTAACAGGGGTTACCCTTGAAGATCATGGTGTTGAACATGTTTCCCGCAAAAACCCTCCTCTCTTCCTCCCTCCTTTCTCCTTCCCTCTCTTCCTTCCCCTCCTTTCTTCTAGCTAGTCGATCTGGCTTCCTCTCTTCTTGTTGGTAGTAGGGCTGCAAGGGGGAGGTCAGCAGGAGCACCGGCGTGGGGGAGGTGGCCGGCAGGGGAGGTAGCGCCAAAGGGCAGGGCGCAGGGGCGCCGCGGCAAGGGAGGGGCAGGGGGAAGGGTGCGGCTACAGTTTGGGGGTGCCGCCCCCCTTGGGCCCCTTATGGCCAGTCGGTCGGCCCCCCTTGGGCCGTGACACCGTGGGCCGAGGACCCACGGCCCAAGTAGTCTCTACTTTTCGAATTTCCCCCTATATTAATCGCTTAATTCTCTCTCTAATTCTTTTATTCCTCCTAACATGATTTGGGATATTATAGATGAGAAGTAGAGGGATGAGCTTACCTTGGCCAAATGGGCAAATGCAAATGGCCTAGCCGACCCCATGGTGCTTTCTGTTGACATGCAAGGCCTCTATCCTAAGGAATCTCTAATTTATTTTTTCTTTTTAACATTGTGAAAGAAAAATCCTGGTTTAATTGAGCTCTTGCCACCTCAAGGGACACCTTGCATGTTGGGTAAAATGGTAAAAACACCTCCCATGGCATTTTGGTAAAACTTGGATGGTCAAAGGATAGTTTTGGTAGTTCATTGGAGTTCTCCAAGGCTGATTTTGAAATATTTTAATTCTTAAATTTTTTTCATGGAGGCCCCTACTTTTGCTCTTTTCAGTTTTAAAATAGATAAGGACCATTTTGTAAAATGTCCAGCAAGGGTATTTTTGCAAAGTGACCGAATGCTAGATGCTTTTGTAAAAACATAATTTCTAAAATTATTTTTGAAACCAAAATAATAATTTTCCCTATTTGCTTAGAATGTTCTTTCTGCTAAAATTGTGCCCCACTCGTCGGTGCAATTCTAGCCGTTAGCGGGAATCTAGGGAATATGCACTACTACAGAAAAGGTCTTTACAGACGGTTTCGTGAGTCATGTGAGTTTATGGATCAGTAATGGTATGAGGTCACCATAGACGGTTTTTCAACCGTTTGTGATGCAAACTATCACAGACGGTTATTAACTCAGAACCGTTTGTGATAATCAACTATCATAGATGACTGTCTATGATATCTAATGTATCATAGACGGTTTTATCTACAAACCGTCTGTGATAGCTTATGTATCACAGATGGTTTGTAGATGAAACCATCGGTGATAGTGTCTGTGATACTGATGTATCACAGACGGTTTGTTCTAAGGAACCGTTTGTGATATTCTTTTGTATTGCTAATCTATTTCTGTTTATTGGCTAGCCTAGAAAATGCTAGCCATGCCCTCTGAAACAAGCTGAAACACAACAAGTACATGTATACATCTAATTCACATTCATTTCAAAAACAAGCACATCCATTTTACAAATCAATTAACTCAAAAGAACTACAATTAACCATTCATAAACATTTACACACATGTACCATTAAGTTCAATCTTATCCTAATCAAGTTCAATGATCTACAATATTGTGGAACTTTCCATCTAGATTTATGACCTCATGGTTCAAGAATGACGCAAACTATCCTCGATTGTTTATGAGATGGCCCTGTTCCAACATAGTTGTAGCGATGCTCGCAACCTGTCGCTAGGAAGATTAAATCCGTGCACGTATAAATTGATAAGTATGAAATAATTTTCGCAAGATTGACAAACCTGAAGATCATTGGTTATCGCAGAACCGACGAGTAGTTCCATGTTGTGGCAAACATAGTATACATAGGTATTGCTGACCGACGGCTGCTAGTGGCACTGCAAAAATAGAATTGGTTAGTTTGAGAGGTATTACTACGAAGTGTTATATAGGATTAATATGTACTAGCGAATACCGGGAAATCAAGATAGTGTCACAGGATCCTTCCCTTGGATTTCCCTCCTTTAGCAAAGTACACGGCGAACGACCTATATGATTTCAAAAAGTTAGCATTAGCCATTGCAAAGAAAGGAAAGACTACAATAGAGTTATCTATGGAGGAAATGTGTTTACCTTTCGATTAATTGTCGGACGACTATGAATTTGTGTTTGGCCCTCTTTAGGGAATCAAGGTATATTACCTTGTTCTGTTTTGGTATAATTATAATTAGAATCCAGCGAAACCTACACAAGTATGTCGCCATGGTCATTAAACCTAAGTTCGTGTTGCTTATAAAGTACAAATCAACATGTATAGCCACCAGTGCAGCACTTACTCTTGGTTGGAGGGCAAAAGTATGAACTCCTTGTCGCGGTGAGCCAGCAATGACTCCGTCATGTAATCCTCGATGAATTTTGCATTCTTCTTGATGCTTTACATGGAGACCAAGTGTGGGTCGAGAAAACCTACTGGTGATTTCCTTAATTCGGCTTCACAAATCATGTATATATATATATATACACACATATACAAAAGCAAGGAGTTATATATAACATTTATCGGTATTACACGAACATTGACCGTGATTGTACACTTACAATGTCCAGCATCGCATGAGTGAGGCATCGAGGGTGTTGAAGTTGAAGAGGAAGAACAAGTCCTTGAAGGTCACTGTGAAGACACAGTCTTGAACCATGTGGTTAAGATGATACTTCTTGAACTTGACATTGACACCCGAGCGCCATTGTTCATCCGTCTTGTTGGTATGTTCCATGTACCATATATGCAATCTCATGCAAGCCATTCCTAGGGTAGGGTCACGCTTTACCGTCTTGACAAACGGCTCGCCTAGCACGATGGGATATAAGAATCGGAGTCGACCATTTTCGATTTTCCCTTATTGTCTCTCTTTTTAGAGGTCGACTTCGCGAGAGTCGATCGGGCACAAGTTGTAGATTCATCTGATGCACTCTGATGTAGGTAGCAACGGTGTAGGTAGCTCCTGTGGACTTGGCACCATTGCAGAATATTTTCGTGAAGTTGATACCGGAGCAGGTAGCACCAGGCAAATGCCCCTCTTCGGCCACTGGATGAATGTTCCAATGGCTTGCCCTAGAGTCACAACCTCGTCGTTTGGGGCATCTGCAGTGGGACGACCTCGAAATTGTCCTAAACACCGTCCACATTCACTTTTGCAAAACCAGGTGTTGGATTTACACCATGCACTAAGGCCCTGACACCGGATGAATACGCCTAGCCCCATGCGTCGTCAGGAAATGGTGCCAAGTCTCACTTGGAGCTTGCACTTCATAGCCATCTATATAACGATATAAAATTAGCTACTCCAACAGACCTATCAGTGGATCGAGCATTCCAGAGGTAATAATTATTATCGTGATGGTACCGACAGGGTTGGACGCACAGCTACTCGGATGGTTGGGGGGCTAGCTAGCATAGTAGGGGCGAGGCCTGCAATTGATTTCCCCTAAGCCTGTCCTCAAGGCTCTCTTTCTGCCGTCGCGTCTCATCTTTGACGATATCAGTGATCTCATCTCTGAGAGATTCACGAATCTCCTCTCATAGCCATGCATCACGCTTGGCTTTGGCTCTCTTCCTACTCTGGTACGCTTCGGAGTCCTTTGGGAATCCCTATTTCTATAGAACATAAAGACCTTGGCCTCTCATGCGACCCGGGCTCTCATTGTTCCCAGGGTCGTAAAGAGTATATCTCTCTCCCTGACTGCCTGCTGGAATGAACCTTGCAAAGATTGTGCACTCAGCATTTCCTGCAATAAACCGACATGTTATTTCACTTCCTATGAAGTTATGGAGTAATTACAAACTAGGTAGTTCGATATCTTACCAAGTGCTGGGACACTTCCTCGTCTGCGGGGTTTGGAAAGGAGATGGGCCCCGAAGATATGGTAGATGACCTCGTTCTTAGCTAGTTTCGAGCGCACTCATCAGGGATCCTAGCAAATGGTAGTATTAGACCATGTGACTAGGTTTATGATATTTTAGTTGATGAATAATTGACAATGTTGGGTACTGACATTATTTGAGGTGTGTGGTGTGTGTGAACTTATGTCGGTCAACTTGGGAAGAACTTGTACCGAAAAAAGATGGTATTTTGGTCTTTGCATATACAGGGTAACTCGGAGGCGATCGTGGTTTACAGCAGTGACCGGGAGGTGGCTTGGTGCGAAGTCATGGTCCAGAGGGTCGAGGATGCTGGAGGAGACGGTCGGACTCGAGTTGGAGCGTACGGAGATCAAGATGGATGATGCGTGTTGGAACTACGAAGGTGTGGTCCGTAGGCTATGACATATGATAATTTTGGGGTGTCCAAAATTGGTTTATAATCTAGTGTAAAAGCCCACGTATTGGGTTCTAAGACTAGTGGGCCGTACGTGGGTGATTATGTGCCAATGCTAGAAGGCCCGTTAAGAGTTCTAGGTTTATTGCTCATATGTATGAGCTGTAGGGTATAAATGGTGGCTTGCGGCTGGAAGGGCATGTCGTCCTTTTTGGCAGCTTTAGACATCAGGGCATTTTTGGTGCGGCGGCACTTTTGTTCGTGCATGAGAACAGAGAATCAAATGAGTTAATCTATATGATTGTTGTGCATCAGTTCTTTGTCAAGTCGATCGCCATCGCGTGCGCAAGCCAGCTTATCGCCCGAACGCCGCTGCAGCTTCGTGTGACACAGGTGCGTGTGGTTCAGTCAGTGCAATTCGTGTTGCCTCGATCGCCATGAAGGGAGATGAAGCATTCCTAGCGGCAGGAGACGCACATGCACACATTGCGTGCACAAAGGAGATCGAAGCCTTGTTGATTTGTTATGTTGCTTTCGGTTTGCATGTTGGTGGTTGGATAATCAATAGTAGTGAGAGAGAGATTGACATTGATGCTAAGCTTTATTTCTTGGCCTGATTGCTACACATGCACAGAGAGTAGAAGGTGACTTTGCTTTCTTCTTTCACGCACAGAGAGTAGAAAGCAACACATTTAATTTTTAATCACTCTGATCACTCGTGCTACAGAATAGTACATCGCCTTTGCTTGCTACGAAGACACAATGCTACAAAGATATAACCGCCCACTACAAAGGCATGCCAAGTGCTAGAGTCCCACAAATTGTTTGCTATCTTTTTGTTTTTGCATTATCGCTGTGTTGGCAGGTTGCACTATCAGACAACAGGAGATTTCAGGAAAAATCTTCCGTTGTGGATTATAATCATTCACCTTCCCTCTGATTGTCATTAACGATCCTACAAGTAGTATCAGAGCAAGGTTGTTATGACGTCATAGAGGTATGTGAATTGTCCTCCCGTGTTAGATGGTACTGATTTTGCTTTTTGGAAGTATCGTATGCAAGCTTATATTGAGGCTCAAGGTAGTGATGTTTGGGATAAGGTTTCTAGAGCTTATGAGGTTCCTATTATTGTTACTGATCTAAATAAAATTGATATTTATTTTAAATGCTTAAGCTCGTAACTTGCTGTTTCAAGAGATTTCTCGTAAAGAATTTGATCTTGTAGCTCATATTAATTCTGTCTACTTAATATGGAAAACTCTTTGCGGTTATCATGAAGGAACCACTAAAATTAAGAAAGTGCGTAGAAATCTTTATAAAAAAATATTCTGATTTTGCTATAAAGCTTGGTGAATCTCTTGATGAACTTTTTGCTCGTTTTGAGAAAATATTGAGTAATTTGCGCAGTATTAATGTTATCTCTACTGATGAAAATAATGCAACTAAAATTTTGAGATCTTTAGGTTCTGAATGGTTGATGGTTGTCACAACGATCAATCAAACTATTGATCTAGATATGTTAACCATGGATGATCTTTTCTCTAGATTGAAAACCTATGAGATGGAAGCTTTGCCATCTAAGATCGATAAATCTTCATCTTTAGCACTTGTGACTAATCCCGTGCAGGTTGCTTCATCGAGTTCTTTTTTTTGTCTACTTTGTCTTCTTTTTCAGATGAACAATTTGAACAGCTCCCTAAATAGGATTTTGTGTTGATCTCCTCACGGGCATACAAGGCACTCAACAATATGAGGATGAAGAAATGAGGTGACGTGTCAAGTTCGATCAGGTGCTATGAGTGTGACGAGCTAGGTCACATTAAGGTAGATTGCCCTAAGCTCAAGGGGAAGGTGATCAAAGAAGACAAGAATTACTGTCGTCGGTCATCTAAGAAGAACAACACCAAGGGTGAGTATTTTCGTCGGAAATTGGCTAAAAAGTTACTTTCGACTATCGAGCATCTTGATCTGAGTGATGTGGAATATGAGAGTTGCGATGTCGATGACCACGACAATAATGATGCTAAAGGTAAGAAGAAGAACAACGACGACATCACGGGCATGTGCTTCATGGCAAGAAACAACAACGACAATGACAGTGATCCCGATGAGGTAGGACCTTCATATGATGAGCTTGAAGATAGTTTGATTAAACTTGCTATTGAATTAAAAAAGACAAAAAAGAAACTGAGGGAAAATAATAGTCTTGTTGAAAGCTTAAATTCTGAAATTAATAGACTTGGCTTCTATTCGTGATGATGAATCATGTGAGTCTTGTCAAGTTTTACATTCTGAGTTGGAGACTGCTAGGTCTATAAATGCTAAATTAGATGATTTAAGGATGGCACATGACTCTTGTGATGAAAAGTTAAAACTTGCAAATACTAAAATTGAAAAGCTCAAGTCTAGTTCTTCTACATATTTAGAGTCAAGTATTTCTAATACTCAACTTAAAGCTTGCTCTAATTGTAAATTGCTAGAAGCTAAACTTAATGCTTCTCAGGAATTAATTCAACAAATGCTCTATCATGAGACACTTTCTTGCTCTAACTGTTCTACACTCACCATAGAAATAGAAGTTTTGACTAGACAATTTAATGATTTTGCTAAAAAAGAAATATTGGCTTAGTCTAGTACTTCTAAGAAAATTGTGAATAAATCTATCAAATGCACAACTTGTCCTACTCTAGCTAAAGAAAATGAGTATCTTGAGAACACTTTAGAGAGATTTTCTTTTGATAAGGAAATTTTGAATATGATCCTAGACAAGTTAAAAGTGAGTGTTAAAAATCATGGTCTAGGATTTAATTTTCTTCAGCATGCCAAGAATAATCCTCCTACGGTTGTTAAGTTTTTTGAACTTGAAAATTTTGAAGTAAAATCGAACCAAAACAAACTGTGTTTAAATCTGCTGGTTTTGTGCAAAGCTCTTCTACTAATGTTGTAGGTGCTAGCTCATCATCTCAAATGAATTCTAATTATGTTAAATGCAAAATCTAGGTTTTTAGAGGACTTTCATGATGGCTTTAAATCTGCTTCACGTACTGGTTTTGGATTTAATTCTCATTATTCGTGTTCTGATCGCGCACGCGCACGTGGTTCTGGTTCTAGTTTGTTACTCATGTTCATCGTGTATCTCAGTATTGGATTCCTAAATCTTATTTTACTAACCCCAGTACTGTGAGACCAATATTTCCTATGATGTAAGAATAGCTGACAAGGTTGAAGAACATGAGCTTGATTTGGTTTCATTCTTTTACGTCATTGCTTGATTGGAACACTTGATGGTTCTTCACTTTCTTTGATGGCTTCCAAGAGATTTCACATTCTGAGAGACCATGTGGAAAGGGTAATGTTGATCTACACTTTGTTGAGTATGAATTATAGATTGCTCTTTTTCATAAAACCACTTGATTCTGCACGGTTTGCTCTTTTGCGAAGTGAGTTAGGTGTGTTGCATCCTATAGGCTTATTCTTTGGAGGAGCTTATTGTTTAAAATTTCAGAAGCTTTATTTATTATATTTGTCAAACAATTCATCAAGTCCAAGCCATTAAATCCAAATGAGGTGTAGCGCTCTCATTATCATATTTACTCACGTGTTGTGTAGCTTTGATCATGATTGGTTATAATGAATTTACCACATTTAACTAAAGCATGACATGGCGGAATACTTTGACTAGATTGATTATAGTTATTATTTTGCGATGTTCAACGAAAAGGATTAGCTTGATTGTGAGTCTTATTTTAAATCTTGACTGAGGCTCGTTTGTTTCTTGTTGTAATCTTTTTATGTTCACTCAATTTAGCATGTTATAAAAAAACAATGAGAAAGAGTCAATTGCAAAGATGTATGCTTCAAGCATGCCATACATATATATGTATCTCTATAAAAAATGCTTAAATAAAATGATGTATGCTTCAAGCATGTCATACATATATATGTATCTATATAATAAAAAGAAAGTGCTCAAATGAAAAGAAGTATGCTTCAAACATGCCATCAACGAAAACAAGTATGCTACAAGCATGCCACATGCTTAAGAACTGAGTATGGAGCAATAGGTTGCTACATGAGACTGCTAGCTCATCTAGATTTAAACTTTACTTCAGTTTTAGGCTTTAACTTTTCATTATGATATCTTATTGTGCTCTCTATAATCAGTTTGGTCATTGTTGAGATGTCTGTCATTAATTTAATTTGCTTAATCATTCTAAAGACTTGTTTTGACATTGCTATATAGTATATGACTTTATATGATCTTGATAGCTCTACTAAAAAGATAGCTTGGTTACATTATTAAATCAATGCGAAGTGACTTGGATAATCTACAAATCTTCTTAATTTTTACTCCCATTGCTCTTTCTTAAAATTATTCTTTCTTTGATGCTTCCTGATGATTACATTGCCAAAAGGGGAGAGAATTGAAATAGGCAGAGAGATTTAGAAGATATTTGAGATTTGTGGCTTAAAATGCTTTTTCGGCTTCAGTTCTTCCCTTATGTCTGTTTGAAGCTAATTCATCAAGCTATCTTGAGGTGTTATCAATGTATTCATCAAGGGAGAGATTATTAGACCATGTGGCTAGGTCTATGATATTTTAGTTGATGAATTATTGACAATGTTGGATACTAACATTATTAGAGGTGTGTGACATGTGTGAACTTATCTCGGTCAAGTTGGGAAGAACTTGTACCAGAAAAAGATGGTGTTTTAGTCTTTGCATGTGCAGCGTAACTCAGAGGCGATCGTGGTCTACGACAGTGACCGGGAGGTGGCTTGATGCGAAGTTATGATCCAGAGGGTCGAGGATGCTGGAGGAGACGGTCGGGCTCGAGTTGGAGCACATGGAGATCAAAAATGGATGATGCGTGCTGGAGCTACGGAGGTGCGGTCCATAGGCTACGACATATGATAATTTTGGGTGTCTAAAATTGGTTTTATAATCTAGTGTAAAAGCCAACGTATTGGATCCTAAGACTAGTGGGTCGTACGTGGGTGATTATGTGCCAACGCTAGAAGGCCCGTTAAGAGTTCTAGGATTATTGCTCATGTGTATGAGCTGTAGGGTATAAAAAGTGGCTTGCGGTTGGAAGGGCATGACGTCCTTTTTGGCAGCTGTAGACATGAGGGCATTTTTGGTATGGCGGCGCTTTTGTTCGTGCATGAGAACATAGCATCAAATGAGTTTATCTATATGATTGTTGTGCGTCAGTTCTTTGTCAAGTCGACCGCCATCGTGTGAGCAAGCTAGTTTATCGCCCGGACGCCGCTGTAGCTTCGTGTGACATAGGTGCGTGTGGTTCGGTCAGTGCAATTCGTGTTGCCTCGATCGCCATGAAGGAAGACGAAGCATTCCTAGCGGTAGGAGACGCACATGCACACATCGCGTGCACAGAGGAGATCGAAGCCTTTTTGATCTGTTATGTTGCTTTCGGTTTGCATGTTGGTGGTTGGATAATCAATAGTAGTGAGAGAGAGATTGACATTGATGCTAAGCTTTATTTCTTGGCCTGATTGATACACATGCACAGAGAGTAGAAGGTGACTTTGTTTTCTTCTTTCACGCACAGAGACTAGAAAGCGACGCCTTTAATTTTTTTAATCTGCTACAGTCACTCGTGCTACAGGAATAGTACATCGCACTGTTTGCTACAGTACACTATGCTACAGTATCAAAGCTGTTCACTACGGCGCATGTGCAGTGCTACAGTCCCACAAATTGTTTGCTATCTTTTTGTTTTTACATTATCGATGTGTTGGCAGGTTGCACTATCAGACAACAGTAGATTTGAGGAAAAATCTTCCGTTGTGGATTACAATCATTCACCTCCCTTTGATTATCATTAACAATCCTACAGGTAGGGAGGCATCCCAACGGCTTGCCTGCTCATCCTGCTCCCTCCATTGCTAGATTTTACCCGTATACCCAGTAGTGTCGAGTCTGTGGGGGTGCATGTTTTTTGCATAGAGGGCCCTGTGTGCCGCACTTTTGCTCTTAAAATCATTTGTCGTCTTCTTCGCCATAAAGTCTTTCTAGTACTCTTTCACGAATAGATACTTCTGGAAGGATGTCAGATCCTTCTCCACTTATTTCTTGATAAGTGTGCTCTTGAAATTCTTTCACGCTTTGCACGTCGCTAGCAACACTTATCGTCATACGGAGACCTTGTGTTGTTCTAGGATCTCAAATGATCGAAAAATATCCATCACCAGCTCACCTTTCTGATCTTTGGTCAACTCCTTCCACGAATCGTAGGTGATCTTAACCCGTTCCCGTGGAACTATTCCGACCGTTCTTCGGAATGCGGACGCTGCTCGGGGAGGATTGAAAGGGGTCCCAGTTGCTGGATCGACCTCTGTGATGGTAAATTAGTCGTCGGACCTTTTCAATCCTCTTCTTCTATCACGCTTGGATTTTCCAGAGGACGGTGCATCGACGCTTCAGGCAACGATGACGAAGAATAAGCGGAAGATATCTTTGCAAGAAATAGAAGTTCTGACACACATGAACATATTATCATAAGATTCTCTATGTGTATGGGTATACACACATATTAATAAATAATTGGAATATGTTGGGAAGACATTATGACCAATATAATGACATAATTGATATAAAAATATGTAAATCCACCAAGTTATTTAAAAGGAATAATATGCTCAACACAAACATCATGTGAACAAATGAAATCGGCATAAAGCTAATATTTAACATTTTGATATTGCTCCCAGATGTTGAGTTGCACAAGATTTAATCTTAGCCTTCTTGATACTTTAGTCTATACTCTTCATTAATTGAATTTGATAATATTCATTCAAACGTTGAGCTCTAAAATAGTATTTTACTTATCGGCCGTCATGATCTTTAAACAAGAGACAACAGATAATACTTTCGGCTTGGAGGTTGAACCAATTAACCAACCGAAAGTAACATACTAAATGCTAAAGATCAACCAACAGCAGTAAGTATTTCAATTAGAGCTCAAGTTCAAACCCAATTATCAAAACAATTTTAGTACAAGGCTATTATCATCATTGAGCATTCGTCTCAAGCCTACCACATTGCATCTGTTACCTTTGGGCGTCGTGGAGAAGGATGAGTAAGGAGCACCGGAGCAGCAAGGCGGCGTCGAAGAGGGAGGCGCGGTGCGCTCAGGGGAGGAAGAGGCGACACGTGCAACATGATCAAAGGTCTGCGGCTTGCCTTCGCCGTAGAGTTGCGAGTCTTCGATGGAGGTCACTGGATCCACGAACTCTTCAGTGTAGCCGGAATCTACACGAAGGAGAAAAGACGAATAAGCAAAACAACACCAAATAAAGACCAAAGAACTCACCAAACCAGAGCCAAAAGAAGGGTTACAGAGAGAAAACAGAGAAAAGAGTTTGAACCACTCAAGGAAAAGCTTGAACAAACGAGGAGGAGCTCGCGGGAGGGAGGTCTAAAGCACCGGGACAACAAGAGAGGCAAGAGGGCTCCTTGGTGCTTTGGAGAGGTGCTAGGAAGCCCTGAGGAAGGAGCGGGTGGAAAGCAATAGAGGATACCGCATTCAATGCACGCGACGAGGGCAAGTGAGGGAGAGGATTAGGGCAGGTACAGAAGAAGACCGAAGAGGGAAACGAGGACTGCAAAAGTGATAGCATTTAATACGACACAACAACATTTAATGTGTAAAGACTTTGCAGCAGCAGAGACACAACGGGAGGAAGAAGAAAGTGAGCAGGGCCTGCCAGGTGGGGCTTGGTCAAAAGCAAGAGAGAGGTCCAAAGGAGGAGGAGGAGGAGGTCCTGAGCACGAGGAGGTCCAAAGGAGGAGGAGGAGGTCCAACGGAAGGGGAGGAGGAGGTCCTGAGGAAGAGGAGGTCCAAAGGAGGAGGAGGAGGTCCTAAGGACGAGGAGGTCCAAAGGAGAAGGAGGAGGTCCTGAGGATGAGGAGGTCCTGACGGTCAAGATGAAACCAAAGGAGGTCCTGATAGTCAAGATAAAATCAAAGGAGGTCTTGACGGTCAAGATGAAATCAAAGGAGGTGGAGCGATAGCGAGGAAATGCACGGTGGAGCTGGAGCTGTCATATTTCGATCGAACGAGACAAAGTGATAAGAACGTTCAGACCATCTGGAAGTCGCAACACGATCTATCCGTCCAACTAGATCGGACGAAGCAAAACGATAGAAACGTTCAGAGGTCCGAACGTAACCAACAGATCTAGCCGTCCATCAAAGATTGGACGGTGTAAGGAGGGAGGTCGCGACTGGGTCGCAGAAAAAGGGAAGCGGACGAAGGAAACCTGATTTAAACTCCCAGTAAAAATCCACAGAGTTCAAATAAATCCAACTTTAAGTTGATTGAAGTTTGAATTCTTCAAATTAAATCGTTTTTGAAATCTAAACTTTGAGTTAAGATTGGGAAACTTAATAAACCGAATGGTTTCTTTTTTATTTTAAAAACTTGCAAGAACTCTGGACAAACGGGATGTTACGGGAGGCGGGCTCAGGGATGAGGCACGCCGTGCTTGGGGAGGAGGCGGTGGGCTCGGGGGAGGAGGGCGCCGGGCTCGAGGAGGAGGTGGTGTCGAGGATGGTGGCAACAGTCTCGGGGGAGGAGGGAGAGTTAGAGAAACTTAATTGTTTGAGTGGGGTTGAGGCAAACCCTAGAGTCCGAATATAAATAGGGTTGGACATCATAGACTGTTCTATTTTAGAATCGTCTATGATAAATACACATCACAGACAGTTTGTAGATAAAATCATCTGTGATTGCTAATGTATTACAGACGGTTTGTAGTTGAAACCGTCTATGATAGCTTATCACAGACAATTTTGTCGAAGGAATCATTTGTCGTATTTTTTTGTATTGCTAAATCTATTTCTGTTTGGTGGCTAGCCTCAGAAAATTCTAGCCATGCCCTTTGAAATTAGCATAAACCCAACAAGTACATGTATACATGTAGCACCCTAATTTTTGGAGCTTTTTTGAAGATTTCAAAATAAAGTGAACCATTTGGTTTTACCGAAGTCTAAAAGCTTAATTTGAGATTTTGAAATGGTTTCCAATTGATTAACTCGAACCTCAACTAAAATCCCCTGTTGGTTTGTTGGGTTTGTGGGAGCGTTGGAGATCTGGTGTTCTCTTCCCTTCTGTGCTTGTTTCGTTTTCCTTTTTTGTCCAGACCTCCTCAGGTCTAGACCTCTTCTGTGTTTCTTTTTGGTTTAGACCTCCCCAGGTCTAGACCTCTCTTGTATTTGGACCTCCTCCTTGTCTAGACCTCTCCTCGGTCCTGACCTCCCATTTGGGTCACAACCACCCTCAAGCCGTTCTAAGCCTAAGTTTGTGTTTCAAACCTCCTTGGATCCCATCTTGACCGTTATGACCTCCTTCCTTGGATCTCCTCTGTTAGATCTTTTCCTCTTTTGGATCTCATCCATTGAAACTTCTCCTTGTTTTGACCTCCCTTGAGTCCAGACCTCCTCTATCCTTTCGCGTGGTCCGATCCTGTGCGCGCTTACCCCTCTTGAGGACCGTCAGATCTTGTTTGGATGGTCCGATCGAAAGGAAGCGTTCGGATGGTCCGAACGTTCCCTTGCATTATGGTGCATCGATTCAGTTTGGGCAACCAGATGTAATTGAGCGTTCGCGCGGTCCGAACGTTCCTAACTCCTTGGACCACCAGATCAAAATAAGAAGGCTCTATTTTGCCGCACCTTTTTCCTTTGACCTTTGAACCTCCTCCTCCTCGCGACCTCTGGACTTTTTACAAAGACCACCCTCATTGGTCACGACCACCCTTTGTGGTCACGACCTCTGGTATTTTTGCAAAGGCCACCCACTTTGGTCGCGACCTCTGGTCTTTTTACAAAGACCACTCTCTTTGGTCACGACCACCCTTTGTGGTCACGACCTCTGGTCTTTTTACAAAGACCACCCTGGTGGATCAGGACCTCCCTTAACCACTGCGGGATCTCCTCAAGACCTCCGTGGGACCTCCCACCTGAGCTTTGACTGGTCACATCTGATAGTCCTGCTCACCTTCTCCTTCCTCTGGCATTGTCAGGGGCGCCACAGAAGTCTTCATGCATTAAATGCATGTTGTGTCGCATTAAATGCTATCACCTCTGTAGCACCCCATCCTCCACTTGTCACCTCTTTTACCTGCTCCCATCTCCTCCTTTACCTACCCTTGAACACGTATGCCTTTGAAACTCCCAGCAGCCTTGGCTATATAAGCTTGGGCAGCTCTCTAACTTTACCTTCTTCCTCATTTTCAGCTCTCTCGCTCTCCCAGCCAGCTCTTTGGACCTCCTCCGACTAACTCTTTTGACCTCCTCTAAACCATCAGAGTTCTTCTGTTGGTTCTAGTTGGTGCTTTCTTTGGAGTTTTTTTGGTTTTATTTGAGCTTTGTTTGAATTGGCTTTGTTCTCTCGTGTAGATTGCGACGACGTCGAGGAGCCCGAGTTCTTTGAGGAGGAAGACACCCAAGCTTTCGAGCAAGGCAAGCCATACCCTTGATCATGTTGACACCCAGTACTTCAACTTATGTACTTTCTGTTTTAAGCTAAGTATTGCATGCTTATTTTACTTAGTATTTCAATGCCAGTTTTAAATTCATAGCTAGACCCAACTCCTTTGTATGACCAATGTTGACATTAAAACCAAACTTATTGTCGCCATAGTTAAAACCTGGTTAATACTTTAGTATGACCAGGACCCCTTTTGAAAAGAAATGCTTAGTCTCGCTTAGACCAAAAATCTTGATTTGGGAAGTTTTACTGCCAAAGACCAATGTTTATTTCAAATGTTTTAACTGTGACATTGGGTTGTCATGGAAATCTGTTATATTTTTCAAAAACAACAAATGGAAAAAGGGTTTGAACCTGGGCGAACTAGTTGTGTGGTTAGTGCATGTTCATGCACGAGCTCAACTAGGTAGGTTGAGACCCGGGGTTTTGTGGTTGTCGCCCAAGTCAGTTAAGGACCGACCTTCGAGCATTATGCCCCATCGTGCACCCACAAGTCTTGTATAGGCAAGACCTGGCTGAATAGCTTGCAATATCTCACCTTGGTTGTCCCATTTGGTTGAGTGGGTGGTCCTTCATGACCTTCTTCTTTACATTCCCACCTGGCGCAAGAGGAGGCCTGAATCCTGCGGGTGGTTAGCCCAATGGGGGTGAAACCTCAGCGAGTGGGGACTGGGGTGAGAAGGAGCATTGTAAAGGTCTTGTGATAACCTTTTAATCGCACACCTTCAGAAGTGTGTGAGCGGACAGTATAAATTGGTTATCTCTTGTGGGTAAAACTGTACACCTCTGTAGAGTGTAAAATTTTTCGAATAGCCATGTCCGCGGTTATGGATATGCTAGTAAAGCCACTCCAAGTTAGACTTTGGTTTTGTGTTTTCAAATATCTTTGTTAACTGGTTTTGAATCTCTATCCAAATAGGTTTTGGGCGGGGAGCCCTAGCGGTTAGCCTGGTGATAAAAGGTTATCCTTCACCCTTTTATTCTTGTCATCAATCAATCAAAACTGTGTTAGAAAATGAATTTTATGTATGGTTTAAACTGCTTTAGAACTTAGTACTTGTATTTGGAAGGAAACTTGGCTTTATGCAAATCAGCCATATTATACCTCCTTTGAGACATCCTTGTATGCATGTCATTCTGATATTTGACGGGTGCGACTTGTGAGCACGGTAGTTGTGCTCACTCTTGCTTTGTTACAAAAGCAGGTGAAGAGATCTATGCTGAGGACCGAGAGGTCCTGTACGACTAGGCTACGCCCTCCAACCGATTGCCTGTGGTGTATCGGGTAGACTTGCCATTTTTGCCTCCGCTGTGTAAAGTTGTTGTTGCTGGCTTAGGTGACAACCTTGTAATCAACTCTTTTGTTGTTAATAAAGTTGCGTTGATGTATGATTATCACTTGTGTTAAGCCCACTTAAATGAGAGAGAGAATTATATTATTTATGTACAAGAAGGTCCTGAATTTCCTGATTAAGCCCACTTAAGAATCTATTTTTTGTAGCTTCAGCATGTTCCTCTAAACCATAACGTAACAAATGAGTTTTCAATTCATGATAGTATTCCCTTACAGTTCTACTACCTTGATTTAAACGTTGCAATCTAGCCAGTAAATAATCAGCATGATATTTAGGAACGAATTCATCTCTCAAAAGTTTCTTTAATACATTCCAAGTTTGAGGCACTCTTCCAAGTCTATTTAAATACTTCCACCAAAGTATTACATCCTCAACAAAAAAAATACTAGTGACAGCTCTAATCTTTTGCTTATCAGACCAATCATAATATTCAAATTCTTTCTCTAATGCTATTTCCCAGTCAACATAGGCATCAGGATCAAATTTACCAGCAAAGGATGGAAATGCATACTTAAATTTACCTCGTTCAGGCACAGGAGATGAGTCAATGATGTTGTTGATCCCACGAAACTCCCTTCTATGTGATCTTGAACCTGTCATGGTTAGTAGAAAACAAGCATATGTCCCTAGCAACTACTAGGATGTGGTGGTTCAAAAGTCGCTGACACTCAAGCCTTCTATCGAATTCTTACCAATTCTTACCAAGCAAACAGGGGTGATCAGCAACCAGCAGTATCAACGAATCATCGAAGATTGGATGGAGCGATTGCTAGGAGAAGTTCAGGCTATACGGTGTAGAAGAGGTGTAGCTAGGAAGGCTCAAGTATGGTAGCAAAGATTAGCAACAATAAATTCAGCAAATTCAAGTTGAATAAATGTTCAAAGTACTAGTCAATGTTGCTGATCCTAGCCTAATTAAAGCTAGCTAATCAAAGCCTATCAAGAGAAGTATACGCACGCACACGCAAAGATTAATGTGACTTGATGCAAGCAAAGGAAAATTCTCACACCAAGTGCTAGGAGAGACGCTAGCCAACTACTCAAACCTCTGTGTAGGGGCACAAGATTGTTCATACGATGTAGAGCACAAAGATGCAATAACGTGTAATGTAAACAACCCTCTAGTTTAAGCAGTAAACAATAACTAGTCTCAAGAGATAAAAACTCAAAGTTTTATATATCTTATATATACTCTTTTGAAAGGTTTCGATGAGATCTACAACTTTTCAGTTGAGGCGAAGCCCAAATTCCAAATGGAAGACCAAAAGAAACGGCAAAAACAAAAACCGAAAACTTGCGACGCGAATTCGGGGCCGAAGATTGCTGATTTTGTAGCCTCAGGAGGGCGACTAGGCTTAGGTGAAAATGTTGCGCCTCGTCGTTAGCTTCGAAACGAGCACAAGAACATCAAAAAAGGGCACCGTATGCAAAAGTTATGACCATTTTACTGAAGATGTCTCAGAAAACGGAATCCTACTCGGACTCGAAACCGTCCCGGGTTCAAATTTGAAATTGCTATATCTTTCAAATCCGTGGGCCAAACTTGCTGAAATTTTTTGTGAAAGCTTTTGACTATATGTAGAAGGTCTCTAATAATTTTTTACATGCTTTTATTTTCTTTTTCTTTTCTTTTTACCGCGGATTTTGTTCTTCTAGTTGCCTCTTTCGCCTTCTATTTGGTCGGCCCTACGGTTTGCCACAAGTCGCAAATAACATCAAATCTCCCAAAAGATCATAGCAAACCTCATCTTTTTTATGGATTAACAACAGGACAAATTTTCTATTTTTGGTACGGATTAGAGGAGTTCTAACCCACGAATTTTCTGTTTTAGATGCGAAAACTAAGAACCCTAAAAGAATGATCAACCAACGCGAAGGAAAACACGGGAAGCAATATAGACAATGACCAACTAGACAATAACTAGAACTAAAGATCAGCAACTAGACACGACGATGCAACCAATGATTCAAAAAGCAAAATACCGAAAAGAAAATTGCAATGGCTCAAAGGGGTTCGGTACGGATGATAGATGCAATTTTTTTGACCAATTTTCTGGACTTTAGGTATGAAAAACGAATCTACTACTAGAAAACTAGAAATTCTCACCGATCAACTGTAGCTCTGATACCACCTGATACAGACGGGGTTCCCGATTTTTCGATGAGATTGATAACTATCGATTTTGGTGGAGGTGACTCTCACGATCCGACTACAACCGTACGACGACGCTTGCGCCTTAGCAATCGTTGAACTAACTCTACGATATTATTGATCGTGCTGGAAGCGCGATCAACCTGAACACGACGTTCAATTCCTGCGAGCAATCGAAGAACTTGCAGGAATAAAATATAAGCAATCTGATATTGCAAATAGGAATTGTAGTATAGATGGTATTGAAAAACAAATGTGGGATCGAAAATTTGTCTTGACGGTGGTCGTCAAACACAATGAAGAAACAGTTTGCGATGGTTGGATAGTAAAATTATTAGAGGTGTGTGGCGTGTGTGAACTTATGTCGGTCAAGTTGGGAAGAACTTGTACCAGAAAAAGATGGTGTTTTGGTATTTGCATGTACAGGGTAACTCAGAGGCGATCGTGGTCTACGGCGATGACCGAGAGGTGGCTTGATGCGAAGTCATGATCCAGAGGGTCAAGGATGCTTGAGGAGACGGTCAGGCTCGAGTTGGAGTGCATAGAGATCAAAGATGGATGATGCGTGTTGGAGCTACAGAGGTGCGGTCCATAGGCTACTACATATGATAATTTTGGAGTGTCTAAAATTAGTTTTATAATCTGGTGTAAAAGCCCACGTATTGGGTCCTAAGACTAGTGGGTCGTACGTGGGTGATTATGTGCCAATGCTAGAAGGCCCGTTAAGAGTTCTAGGTTTATTGCTCATGTGTATGAGCTGTAGGGTATAAATAGTGGCTTGCGGTTCGAAGGGCATGACGTCCTTTTTGGCAGCTGTAGACATCAGGGCATTTTTGGTGCGGCGGCGCTTTTGTTCGTGCGTGAGAACAGAGAATCAAATGAGTTAATCTATATGATTGTTGTGCGTCAGTTCTTTGTCAAGTCGATCGCCATTGCGTGCGCAAACCAACTTATCGCCCGGACTCTGCTGCAGCTTCGTGTGACACGGGTGTGTGTGGTTCGATCAGTGCAATTCGTGTTGCCTCGATCGCCGTGAAGGGAGACGAAGCATTCCTAGCGGCAGGTGACGCACATGCACACATCGCGTGCACAGAGGAGATCGAAGCCTTTTTGATCTGTAATGTTGCTTTCGGTTTGCATGTTGGTGGTTGGATAATCAATAGTAGTGAGAGAGAGATTGACATTGATGCTAAGCTTTATTTCTTGGCCTGATTGATACACATGCACAGAGAGTAGGTGGTGACTTTGTTTTCTTCTTTCACGCACAGAGAGTAGAAAGCGACGCCTTTAAGTTTTTAATTACTCTGCAGTCACTCGAGCTACAGGAATAGTACATCGCACTGTTTGCTACAGTATAGTATGCTACAGTATCAGAGTTGTTCACTACAGCGCATGCGCAGTGCTACAGACCCACAAATTGTTTGCTATATTTTTGTTTTTGCATTATCGATGTGTTGGCAGGTTGCACTATCAGACAACAGTAGATTTGAGGAAAAATCTTTCGCTGTGGATTACAATCATTCACCTCCATTTGATTGTCATTAACGATCCTACAGGCAGGGAGGCATCCCAACGGCTTGCCTGCTCATCCTGTTCCCTCCATTGCTGGATTTTACCCATATACCCAGCAGTGTCGAGTCTGTGGGGGTGCATGTTTTTTGAGGGCCCTGTGCGCCGCACTTTTGCTCTTAAAATCATCTGTCGTCTTCTTCGCCAAAAAGTCTTTCTAGTACTCTTCCACGAATAGAAACTTCTGGAAGGGTGTCAGATCCTTCTCCACTTATCTCTTGATAAGTGTGCTCTTGAAGTTCTTTCATGCTTTGCACGTCGCTAGCAACACGTGTCGTCGTACGGAGACCTTGTGTTGTTCTGGGATCTCAAATGATCGAAAAATATCCATCACCAGCTCACCTTTCTGATCTTTGGTCAACTCCTTCCACGAATCGTAGGTGATCTTAACCCGTTCTGTGGAACTATTCCGACCATTCTTCGGAATGCGGACGCTGCTCGGGGAGGATTGAAAGGGGTCCCAGTTGCTGGATCGATCTCTGTGATGGTAAATCGGCCGTCGGACCTTTTCAATCCTATTCTTCTATCACGCTTGGATTTTCGAGAGGACGGTGCATCAGATGCTTGAGGCAACGATGATAAGAATAAGTGGAAGACATCTTTACAAGAAATAGAAGTTTTGACACGCATGAATATATTATCATGAGATTCTCTATGTGTATGGGTATACACACCAATTAATAAATAATTGGGATATGTTGGGAAGAAATTATGACCAATATTATGACATAATTGATATATAAATATGTAAATCCACCAAGTCATTTAAAAGAAATAATATGCTCAACACAAACATTGTGTGAACAAATGAAATCAGCATAAAGCTAAGATTTAACATTTTGATATTGCTCTCAGATGTAGAGTTGCACAAGATTTAATCTTGGCATTCTTGCTACTTTAGTTTATACTCTTCATTAATTGAATTTGACAATATTAATTCAAACGTTGAGCTCTAAAATAGTATTTTACTTATCTGCCGACATGATCTTTAAACAAGAGACAAAAGATAATACTTTCGGCTTGGAGGTTCAAACAATTAACCAACCGAAAGTAACAGACTAAATGCTAATGATCAACCAACAATGGTAAGCATTTCAATTAGAGCTCAAGTTCAAACCCGATTATCAAAACAATTTCAGTACAAGGCTATTATCATCATAGTGCATTCATCTCAAGCCCACCACATTGCATCTGTTAACTTTGGGCGTCGAGGAGAAGGATGTGCAAGGAGCACCAGAGCAGCAAGGCGGCGTCGAAGGGGAGGCGCGGTGGGCTCGGGGGAGGAAGAGGTGACACGTGCTCGGGGGAGGGAAGGAGGTGTTGGAACCCCGAGTACTCAACCCCCGGGACCCACTGTGCACCCTGAGCTAGTCCCATGATCAGTAGCTAGCTCGCACAGTTCAACACAGATATAATCAAATCCAAACGACAAGCATAGGATAAAGCAAACAAATTAATTTATATTAATAGAGGACCTTACGGTCGAGGTTGTTATAGAGATCGCTACCACAGGCTTACAAAAACAACAACAAGAACACTTGCGGCGGAACAACAAAATGCACGCAGAGCCATCCGATAAGCCCATAGGCTATCGAGTGGAGGATGTCCTCTAGAAGGCTTGGTCTTCAAATAACTCCTCTTCAAAGAGGTCGGAGCACCCTTGGTATTCTTCGGTCACTGCTCAAACAGAGGGCTTAAAGCCATGAGTACATTGAATGTACTCAGCAAGTCGCAAGAACAAGTATGCAACTAATATTTATGCAAGGCTTGACAAAAGAGAGCTTTAGGGTTAATTTGCAGAATAGCAATATTGACAGTGAATATTGTAAGTATATTGCAAAGCTTAAGTTAAAATAGTAATACATAAATAGCAGTTCTTTTTAAGGAGGTCGTGAGCACTCTGCTCACTCTTAGGACCACTCCCAAAAGGTCGGGTAGCACCAACGACCAGGACCACCCCCACGCCCAGGTTGCACCAATGACCAAGACATCCTCGACACCAACCACGACCATCCATTTTGAGAAAAGCTACCCCTCATGCAATTTCACTAGGTAATGTCCATAACTGGGGACATGGCTATTCGAATAGATTTACACTCTACAGAAGTTGTACATCTTTACCCACAATTCACAACCTCTCTAGTTGGTTAGGTTCCCGTCGAAACCCTTGTTCACTTCCAAAGGTGAGCAGTCTGGAGAGTGTGATAAGGTCTTTACAAAGTTTTATTCGGCTTGATTCGTGACCACCCCATAAATGTTTGCCGCTAGATGGGTTTCACCATCTCGGCCCCTCTTGCGCCATGTGAATGTTATTCTTAGTTTGGGGTTATCTTCTTGTCCACCCGACGTGTGGCTCTGATTAAATAGATTGGTAGGTCTGGTAGATCCGAATCAGAGGTCTCCCCAACTAAGCAGCACCCACTTTTCGGATTGTCCAAGATCAACCTATTTGGACTCCTGAACAGAAAGTTATGAATTTTGAAGTCTGCTGTCCAGTGACGATCGCTAGAAATTCTAGGCGTGATAAGAAGATTAGCGATTTCGATTGTAATTGACGTATGATTTTTGTATGATATGATTGTGGTGATTGCTTGTTGTAGCCGGGTTTGCGTATTTTGGTTGTATGATATGATTGTGGTGATGCTTGTTTGTAGCGTAAAGAGTTTTCCTTTTATCTTGATGAATGCAAGCTATGATTAATGTTTCCCTTGAGCGTTGCTAAATCATACATGTTGTTATGTACATGTTAAATTTGTGTATATGAAAGACGTGGGCATGGAGCAATTGCATGTTCCAATCGTGTTGGAGACTTGGACACACCACCATGATTATGCTCTATTTATGTCCGTTGTTAATGTATGGGTATATTGATGATGAATAGATGTTGTGCATGTGCAGAACATTGGTGCAACCGTAACATTGCTAATTAGTTGGCCTAGACCACCCCATAAAGGGTCTTGTGGTTGAAATACCCATGGTTGTTTTATGATTCGATTATGGTTGTGAGAATAGTGTTAACGGTAGACCCAGATCAATGGAACACAAAGTTAAGTCCTTAGACCACTCAGGCGGGACAACCTCATCCCAATGTGCATATAGCACCCCCTTTACTATACGATCACTCGCCCGAGTGAGAAAACATTTTGGGTTCAACCAAGCCAAAAGACCACCCTGGTCTTGGCACAACAAGTTTTAACAACAGTGGTATCGCACCACGATCAACACAACTGTAGCATCCCACCACAGTTGCACAACAATGTCATCGCACCAAAATTATATAGTTCAATTAGTCAAGTTTAACGACAATGATTCATGAATCGTGAGACCAACGCAACTAAAGTAGGACTAAGCATAAATACGCTCCCAGGTTGGTAATACCAGTATAAGACCAACTAAGAATACCCATACTATGGTGTCTAAGGGGAACATGTCAACATATCAAGCACAATCATTCAAGGAGGCATACATATAGGAATTTAACTACTGCACAAACTATTTTTATACAAGTAGCCATGCATGTTGATATAAAACAATATACTTTTGAAAGCTAGGTGCAACATGATCAAAGGTCTGCGGCTTGCCTTCGCTGTAGAGTTGCGAGTCTTCGATGGAGGTCACTCGATCCACGAACTCTTCGGTGTAGCCGGAATCTACACGTACGAGAAGAGTCGAATAAGCAAAACAACACCAAATAAAGACCAAAGAACTCACCAAACCAGAGCCAAAAGAAGGGTTACAGAGAGAAAACAGAGAAAAGAGTTTGAACCACTCAAGGAAAAGCTTGAACAAAGGAGGAGGAGCTCGCGGGAGGGAGGTCTAAAGCACCGGGACAACAAGAGAGGCAAGAGGGCTCCTTGGTGCTTTAGAGAGGTGCTAGGAAGCCCTGAGAAAGGAGCGGGTGGCAAGCAATGGAGGACGGTGCATTCAATGCACGCGACGAGGGCAAGTGAGGGAGAGAATTGGGGCAGGTACAGAAGAAGACCAAAGAGGGAAACGAGGACTGCAAAAGTGATAGCATTTAATGCGACACAACAACATTTAATGCGTAAGACTTTGTAGAAGCAGAGACACAACGAGAGGAAGAAGAAGGTGAGCAGGGCCTGCCAGGTGGGGCTTGGTCAAAAGCAAGAGAGATGTCCAAAGGAGGAGGAGGAGGTCCAACGGAAGGGGAGGAGGAGGTCCTGAGGAAGAGGAGATCCAAAGGAGGAGGAGGAGGTCCTAAGGACGAGGAGGTCCAAAGGAGGAGGAGGAGGTCCTGAGGATGAGGAGGTCCTGACGGTCAAGATGAAATCAAAGTAGGTCCTGATAGTCAAGATAAAATCAAAGAAAGTCTTGACGGTCAAGATGAAATCAAAAGAGGTGGAGCGATAGCGAGGATATGCATGGTGGAGCTGGAGCTGTCATATTTCGATCGGGCGAGACAAAGTGATAAGAACGTTCAGACCATCTGGAAGTCGCAACGCGATCTAGCCGTCCAACTAGATCGGACGGAGCAAAACGATAGAAACGTTCGGAGGTCCGAACGTAACCAACAGATCTAGTCGTCCATCAAAGAGTGGACGGTGCAAGGAGGGAGGTCGCGACTGGGTCACAGGAAAAGGGAAGCTGGACGAAGGAAACCCGATTTAAACTCCGAGTAAAAAGCCATAGAGTTCAAATAAATCCAACTTTAAGTTGATTGAAGTTTGAATTCTTCAAATTAAATCGTTTTTGAAATCTAAACTTTGAGTTAAGCTTGGGCAACTTAATAAACCGAATGGTTCCTTTTTTGTTTTAAAAACTTGTAAGAACTCTGGACAAACGGGACGTTATAGGAGGCGGGCTTAGGGACGAGGCGCACCGTGCTTGGGGGAGGAGGGCGCCAGGCTCAGAGAGGCGACGGCTCGTGCTTGGGGAGGAGGCGGTGGGCTCGGGGGAGGAGGGCGCCAGGCTCGAGGAGGAGGCGGTGTCGAGGACGGTGGCAACAGGCTCGGGGGAGGAGGGAGAGTTAGAGAAACTTAATCGTTTGAGTGGGGGTGGAGGCAAACCCTAGAGTCCGAATATAAATAGGGTTGGACATCATAGACTGTTCTATTTTAGAATCGTCTGTGGTAAATACACATCACAAACAGTTTGTAGATAAAATTATCTGTGATAGCTGATATATCACAAACGGTTTGTAGTTGAAACCGTCTATGATAGCTTATCACAGACAATTTCGTCGAAGGAATCGTCTGTCGTATTTTTTGTATTGCTAAATCTATTTCTATTTGGTGGCTATCCTCATGAAATTCTAGCCATGCCCTTTAAAATTAGCATAAACCCAACAAGTACATGTATACATGTAGCACCCTAGTTTTTGGAGCTTTTTTGAAAATTTCAAAATAAAGTGAACCATTTGGTTTTACCAAGTCTAAAAGCTTAATTTGAGATTTTAAAATGGTTTCCAATTGATTAACTCGAACCTCAACTAAAATCCCCTGTTGGTTTGTTGGGTTTGTGGGAGCGTTGGAGCTCTGGTGTTCTCTCCCCTTCTGTGCTTGTTTCGTTTTCCCTTGTTGTCCAGACCTCCTCAGGTCTAGACCTCCTCTATGTTTCTCTTTGGTTTAGACCTCCCCAGGTCTAGACCTCCCTTGTATTTGGACCTCCTCCTTGTCCAGACCTCTCCTCGGTCCTGACCTCCCATTTAGGTCACAACCACCCTCAAGCCATTCTAAGCTCAAGTTTGTGTTTCAAACCTCCTTGGATCCCATCTTGACCGTTAGTACCTCCTATAACCTCCTTCCTTGGATCTCCTCTGTTAGATCATTTCCCCTTTTGGATCTCATCCATTGAAACTTCTCCTTGTTTTGACCTCCCTTGAGTCTAGACCTCATCTATCCTTTCGCGTGGTCCGATCCTGTGCGCGCTAACCCCTCTTGAGGACCGTCAGATCTTGTTTGGATGGTCCGATCGAAAGGAAGCGTTCGGATGGTCCGAACGTTCCCTTGCATTGTGGTGCATCCGATTGAGTTTGGGCAACCAGATATAATTGAGTGTTCGCGCAGTCTAAACGTTCCTAACTCCTCGGACCACCAGATCAAAATAAGACGGCTCTGTTTCGCCGCACCTTTTTCCTTTGACCTTTGAACCTCCTCCTCCTCGCGACCTCTGGTCTTTTATAAAGACCACCCTCTTTGGTCACGACCGCTCTTTGTAGTCACGACCTCTGGTCTTTTTGCACAGGCCACCCTCTTTGGTCACGATCACCCGTTGTGGTCGCGACCTCTTGTCTTTTTGCAAAGACCACCCTCTTTGGTCACGACTTCTGGTCTTTTTGCAAAGACCATCCTCTTTGGTCACTACCACCCTTTGTGGTCACAACCTCTGGTCTTTTTGCAAAGACCACCCTCTTTGGTCACGACCACCCTTTGTGGTCACGACCTCTGGTCTTTTTACAAAGACCACCCTGGTGGGTCAGGACCTGCCTTGATCTCTGCGGGATCTCCTCAAGACCTCCGCATGACCTCCCACCTGAGCTTTGACTGGTCACATCTGATAGTCCTACTCACCTTCTCCTTCCTCTCGCATTGTCAGGGGTGCCACAGAAGTCTTCATGCATTAAATGCCTGTTGTATCGTATTAAATGCTATCACCTCTGTAGCACCCCATCCTCCTCTTGCCACCTATTTTACCTGCTCCCATCTCCTCCTTTACCTAACCTTGAACACGTATGCCTTTGAAACACCCAACAGCCTTGGCTATATAAGCTTGGGCAGCTCTCTAACTTTACCTTCTTCCTCATTTTCAGCTCTCTCGCTCTCCCAGCCAGCTCTTTGGACCTCCTCCGACTAGCTCTTTTGACCTCCTCCAAACCATCGGAGTTCTTCTGTTGGTTCTAGTTGGTGCTTTCTTTGGAGTTTTTTTGGTTTTACTTGATCTTTGTTTGAATTGGCTTTGTTCTCTCGTGCAGATTGCGACGACACCGAGGAGCCCGAGTTTTTTGTGGAGGAAGACACCCAAGCTTTCGAGCAAGGCAAGCCATACCCTTGATCATGTTGACACCCAGTACTTCAACTTATGTACTTTCTGTTTTAAGCTAAGTACTGTATGCTTATTTTACTTAGTATTTCAATGCCAGTTTTAAATTCATAGCTAGACCCAACTCCTTTGTATGGCCAATGTTGACATTAAAACCGAACTTGTTGTTGCCATAGTTAAAACCTGGTTAATACTTTAATATGACCAGGACCCCTTTTGAAAAGAAATGCTTAGCCTCGCTTAGATCAAATGTTTTAACCGTGACATTGGGTTGTCATGAAAATTTGTTATATTTTTCAAAAGCAACAAATGGAAAAAGGGTTTGAACCTGGGCGAACTGGTTGTGTGGTTGATGCATGTTCATGCAAGGGGATCAACTGGGTAGGTTGAGACCCGAGGTTTTGTGGTTGTCGCCCAAGTCTGTTAAGGACCGGCCTTCGAGCATTATGCTCCATCATGCAACCACAAGTCTTGTATAGGCAAGACCTAGCTGAATGATTTGCAATGTCTCACCTTGGTTGTCCCATTTGGTTGAGTGGGTGGTCCTTCATAACCTTCTTCTTTACATTCCCACCTGGCGCAAGAGGAGGCCTGAATCCTGCGGGTGGTGAAACCTCAGCGAGGGGGGACTGGGGTGAGAAGGAGCATTGTAAAGGTCTTGTGATAACCTTTTAGTCGCACACCTTCAGAAGTATGTGAGCGGACAGTATAAATTGGTTATCTCTTGTGGGTAAAGTTGTACACCTCTGCAGAGTGTAAAACTATTCGAATAGCCATGTCCGCGGTTATGGACATGCTAGTAAAGTCACTCCAAGTTAGACTTTGATTTTGTGTTTTTAAATATCTTTGTTAACTGGTTTTGAATCTCTATCCAAATGGGTTTTGGGCGGGGAGCCCTGGCGGTTAGCCTGGTGATAGTAAGTTATCCTTCACCCTTTTATTCTTATCATCAATCTATCAAAACTGTGTTAGAAAATGAATTTTATGTATGGTTTAAACTGCTTTAGAACTTAGTACTTGTATTTGGAAGGAAACTTGGCTTTATGCAAATCAACCATATTAAACCTCCTTTGAGACATCCTTGTATGCATGTCATTCTGATATTTGTTGGGTGTGACTTGCAAGCACGGTAGTTGTGCTCACTCTTGCTTTGTTACAAAAGTAGGAGCTCCTTAGCCTATTGGTACTGAATGCATCTATACGGACAACGCTGTTCTGGTAAGTACTCTTTATATCCTGAGCCTGCTGTGAGGACCCCCAATTTATTTGGCTTGTAATGCTTAACCAACCACCTGGTCCTAGCATCACAAATCAAATAAATTGATCCTCGAGATATGTATACTTCCCGTACCGCAAGGCTGACGTGTGAACTAGCGGACACTGTTCATATGCTACATGCGGGCTTGTTTGGTGGAGGCCATATGTCTTGTTTGCATAAAGCCAATTTTCATTTGCAATAAGGTAATACATTTTAAAGGCAAGTTTGCAATTCATTTTAAGATTGAAATAACAGTAAAGATAATAATAACAAAGAGGAAGATAAACAACCTAGAAGTGACTATCAGATAGTCACCACAACAATAGCACGAATCCCGATTCGTACCACCCATCAAGTTTTAATTTAAATGTTGTAGTCTAACTCTCGATAAGCTTACCCAGCGTGTCCATCACCTAGGGCGAGGCTATTCGAATAGTTTTAACCTGCGGGTGTACCTGCTATACCCACACTTGGACCGCCTTTAAGCCAAAGCACACTTAGAAGGTATCTTGCAGCCAGACTAAGTCCTACGAGACTTTCCAATATTGTGTATTAACTATGAGAGCGCTCGTATGGATGAAATCCATACGCTTACATGGTAAAGCCGAAAAACAACTACCCACTCAGGATAAAGCTTTTGGACAACTACCATGCTCCCACCTCCATCCCTCTGCGACCCCTGCGACCGGAGCCAATACACGCCAAAGTACTAGGTCAGAGAGGTCCCATATACTCTAGTGTAGTTGCTGCGCGAAATGCTGGATAACAAAAACTCACAAGATGTTCGGTCCTTAATTGACGGGCACCTTTCGATCACACCCAACAGATCACACCAATCTTACCATTGTGCCGCGTCTAAATCATTTTTGTTTTCAGTTTTAGTTTTGCAATAAAACATAGCGAAATGCTGAAATATAAAGTTATAGAAAATTTTGTGTGATCAAGGTTAACGACTAAGTCGATAACGCCCATTTCTCGATACTAAGCATGTCTAAGCAATTTGACCGGATCTACTAAGTGACAAGAGATCATCCAGACCTCCAATCACGACAAATAACCTAGGCTCGGTAGTAGAGGTCAATATTTTGTCTACGAGGATATGCAACTACAGATTTAACTAATCAATTTAACACAAATTAAGCGATGCATACATACAGCTGAAACAAAATATTAGACTTTAAAATACTGGAATTAACATGATCAAACTGCTTGCCTGGCTGCTGTTGCTCAATTTGTTGCGGAGGGTCGTTCTCAGGGTTACCGCAAATATCGAAGCCTAACGATTGAACAAAACAGCGAATAAGAACGGATAACACCGACAAAATTCAAACATGCAACAACAAACAAACATACTAAAACTCACACAGCAGCTTAAGCATGATATAACAAAATTTTAGAAACAGAGAACAATTCATTTTGAGTGGTTATGAATTTTCTAAGAACTTTCTAAGCTAACAATACACATGAAAACACTAGTTAATTTCTTAACAATTGTTCATGAACAGAAACAGTATCTAAAACCTAACCTGATAATTAGCACACTAAAATGAAAATTTCTGAGTTGGTTTTCTTGGATTTAGACAATTATTGAAAAAGATATGAATTTTCTAACTTGGAAAAATACATAAAACACCATTTAATTAATTAACAGATTTTTGCTACAGAGACAAGGTTGAGACTAATTTTAATAAATAGCACAATTAAAATGAAAATGAACAGCACTGGTTTCATGCGATTTGGATAAAAATTGAATTAGTTATGCATTTTACAAGTTTAATTGAATTATCAGCTCAACAGAAAACATAAACCAGAAATACTAAATCATTTCCGAAATCTATAATGCACTAATTCCATTTCACACCCACATTAGCCTAGCCCCTCCACAATGGGCCCGTGAAAGTCTTGACGAGCATTGCGCCGAAAGTGGCGTGGCGTATTCTAATATCGTCTTTGGCTTACCAAAGTGCAAACCTAACATATACTCATAGAGAAAATCGCCTCCCGGAAGAAAACGCATAACCAAAGCTACACAACCCTAGCGGCGGCTGGACCCACATGGCGGTGACTAAGAGAAAACATAACGGGCGGATTAAAGGATTTCTAAACGCGATTTAACGAGAGAGGCCCACAAGTCGAGACTCGAGCTAAACAAGATTAGCGCTAAACTAACTCCACCGCGGCTCACGCAGCGCCGCGAGATGGCGGCGCGCGCGCAGTGAACTTGCTAACGAGAGGGTTTACGGGCGAGTGAGTGATACCGCCGGGTTCGCGAAGATCTCACAAACTTCGATGCGGTGACGCGGACCACGGGGATCTGCGGCGGCGGCGCGAACGGAGGCGGAGAAGAAGATGCGGCTTCGCGGAGAGGGCGCGACAAGCTTCTAGAAGACTCGGAAGGTGCGCATAAGCTTCGCCCCAACACGGGAGCAAGAAGCACGATAACGCCGCGAAGAAAGCTCGAGGTGGCGGAATTTCCGCGTGGCGAAGCCAGAGCTTGGAGAAGAATTGGTCGCATACGCGCGCGATGCACAAAAGCGAAACAAGCCCACCGTTAGATTCGATGCATCGATGCGATCCTAAGGGTCTAGTTGGCGGAGCTAGAAACTCACAAGATCACAAACGAGCTCGCGGGGCGAGATCGCGAGAAGCGGCGGCGATACGCCCCGGTGATCCACTTGGCGCCAGGACCGGGTTGGGCAAAATGGAGCGGCGTCGGCGTGGATCACGGTGGCGTGGTTGCGGAATCAAGCGGCGCTAACACGCAGTGGCGCTACCGCCGTCCTCTTCGCCGGGCGCGAAGCGAAGCGGAGAAAGTGAAGCGAAGAAAGCGATGAATGAATGAGTGCGGTGAGTTATAAAGCTCTGGCGATGCTCCACGGACGGACACGAGGGCAAATAGATGGCGGGCGAGTGCGTGGCACCTATGCGCGAACGCGCGAGCTCGGTGAGTCGCGGAGAAGAGCGAGGCGAATCGGCGGTAGGGTCCACTGCCGGCCCCGGCGGCGATCGCGAACCGGTGGTTTTACGATCGATGCTCGCCGCACCGGCCGTTGGATCGAAATGGGCCGGTTTGAGATTGGTGTATGCATTCGGACAGTCGGTTGCGCGCGCGGCGTGGATCGTTCGATTTGCATCGGACGGTCACGATCGATTGGACTCGGGCGGTGCGATTAGTTGGCGCGACCGAGCCATTTAGGTGCGGTCGGGTTTGAGTCGGGCTGGTTGAGCGACAAGCGATGAATACCGATTTGAAGTTTTAAAAAGGTGAGAGAGTTTGGAGAATTTTTAGAGGTAGCTCTGAGCTCCAAAAATTCCGAAATTTTATGGAAGCTTACTGGAATAGAGGACAACCTTGTGAAGTTTTCAGGAGTTTTATGCACTGCATTGTTCTACAGAAAATTCACAAGCTGCTGCCTAAGGGTTTGACAGATTTCTAAACTGGTTTGACTTGGGCATTTGAAATAGCAAACAAAATCTAAAATTGATAAATAATTCAGGAGGTAGATAGGATGATCAAGATGCTAAGAAAAATATTTGCAGAGGATGATCACAAGTTTGAAGGCTAATAATTTGATGACAACAATTTCCAAATACACTGCGTATAGAATGTGTACCCATTTATGTCCTATCCTTGGCATGTCACAACTATAAATGTTGGCCCTTTTGCCAACCATATCAGTATATCACTTGATAATGTAGGATCGTTAATGACAATCAGAGGGGGGTGAATGATTGTGTAAGATTTTTCGTACCCTGCAGTATTGAAACTAATCATGCACTGTTTTCTAGGGTTCACATGCGAAAGAAATTCTGGTTTGTTTTTCGTCGTCCTGGAAACCCAGATGCCACCGCGCACCGCACACGTCGTATCTTTTGGAGATCACGCAGCGTTAGAAAACTTCCTGGATGAACCTTTATCCGATGCCAATATGCTGCACCGTATCGCCCATAGCACCAAAAACACTAGCCGCCAATTTCTTCTGCGAGATCACGTCAACACACATGCGATCAAGATGCACACCATATGGTGTTTCTTCTGTTTTTCTACTACACACTCTTAATGACTCTAACAACCAACAAAATCATTGTTTTCTTTGGAGATCACACCAACAGCAAAAGAACATCTCTCTCTTGCATAGCACAAAAGCGAGCACACCTCCCAAGATTGGTTTTTCAGGAGATCACAAAGCAACAACCGCCACCACCTATCATCTCCTTTCAACGCCGCCAGCTATTTATTTCCTACCAGCCGCAAGCCCTAATACCAACCCACATTAGCACCTAACCTCACAGCACAGCCAATGCAAACCAATGTTGGTCCTAAACACCTACGTACGACAAAACTAGAACCAGAACTACATGCGCGTGCGCGATCAAAATCCTAATTATGATAATTAAATCTCAAACTAGTACGTGAAGTAAATTTAAAGCCATCATGAAAGTCCTCTAAAAATCTAGATTTCACATTAGTTCTAAGGACAACAAAAGAGGTTGCACATTTTTGTCTTACGGCGTTCAATCTTTCCTTTTTCTCTTTCTTAACACGCCTAAAGCAAAATTCATGCAAGTGCCCATCTCTACCACAATAGGTGCAATGAAATTTAACATAATTAGAATTCTTTTGATATAGTGAGCTAGCACTTACAACATTAGTAGAAGAGCTTTGCACAAAACCAGCAGATTTAAGCACAGTTTGTTTTAGTTCAAATTTTACATCAAAGTTTTTAGGTTCAGCAAACTTAACAACCGTACGAGGATTATTCTTGGCATGCTCAACAAAAATTAAATCCTAGACCATGATTTTTAACACTTAGTTTTGACATGTCTAGGATCATATTCAAATTTTCTTACTAAAAAAAATCTCTCCAAAGTGTCCTTAAGATACTCATTTTCTTTAGTTAGAGTGGGACAAGTTGTGCATTTAATGATTTATTAACAGGATTCTTAGAAGCACTAGACTGAGTCAATCTTTCTTTTTCAGCAAAATCATTAAGTTATCTAGTCAAAACTTCTATTTCTATGTTAAGTTTAGGATAGTTAGAGCAAGAAGATATCTCATGAAAAAACATCTGTTGAATTGTTTCCTAAGAAGAATTCAGTCTAGCTTGTAGCAATCCACAATTAGAGTAAGTTTTAGTTTGAGTATTTGAAATACTTGACTCTAAACATGTAGGAGAACTAAACTTGAGCTTTTCAATTTCATCATTTGCAAGTTTTAACTTTTCATCACAAGAGTCATGTGCCAACCTTAGATCATCAAATTTAGCATTTACATCCCTAAGTTGAACCAAGGTTGATGCATTAATTGTTCTAGTAGTCTCCAACTCAAAGTGTAAAACTTGACAAAACACACAAGATTCATCATCATGAATGGAAGCTCTAAATCTATTAATTTCATAAGTTAAGCTTTCAACAAGATAATTATTTTCTTTCAGTTTCTTTTTTTTTCTTTTTCAATTCAAAAGCAAGTTTAATCAAACCATCTCCATACTCATCATATGATGGTCTTACCTCATTGGGATCACTGTCATCGTCGTCATCGTTGTCGTTTCTTGCCATGAAGCACATACCCGTGAAGTCGTTGTTGTTCTTCTTTTTACTATTAGCATCATCATTGTCGTGGTCATTGTCATCGCAACTCTCATATTCCACATCACTCAGATCAAGATGTTTGATAGCCAAAAGTAACTTTTTAGCAAACTTCTGACGAAAATTGTCACTCTTGTTCTTGTTGTTCTTGGATGGCCGATGAAGGTAATTCTTGTCTTCCATGATCACCTTCCCCTTGATCTTGGGACAATCCACCTTAATGTGATCTGGCTAGCCACACTCATAGCACCTGATCGAACTTGACATGCCACCTCGCTTTCTTATCCTCGTGTTGTTGAGTGCCTTGTATGCCCGTGAAAAGATCAACACCAAATCCTCTTCAGGGAGCTGTTCGAACTGTTCCTCTGAAAAAGAAAACAAAAAAGACACAAGAAAAAAAAACTCGACGAAGCTGCCTAGATGGGGTTAGTCACAAGTGCTAAAGATGAAGGTTTATCAATCTTAGATGGCAAAGCTTCCATCTCATAGGTTTTCAATCTAGAGAAAAGATCACCCATAGTTAAAGTATCTAGATTGACAGTTTGATTGATAGTTGTGACAACCATTAACCACTCAGGATCTAAGATCTCAAAATTTTAGTTGTATTATCTTCATCAGTAGGAATAACATTAATATCGTGCAAATTACTCAATATTTTCTCAAAACAAGCAAAAAGATCATCAATAGATTTACTAGGCTTCATAACAAAATCAAGATATTCTTTTTGATAAAGATTTTTATGCACTTTCTTAATTTTAGTGGTTCCTTCATGATAATCGCAAAGAGTTTTCCATATTAAGTGTGCAGAATTAATATGAGCTACACGATCAAATTCTTTGCGAAAAATCCCTTCAAACAGCAAGTTACGAGCTTCCGTATTTTAATCAACATCAGTTTTATTTAGATCAGTAACAGGAACCTTATAAGATCTTGAAACCTTATTCCAAACATCATTACCTTGAGCCTCAATATAAGCTTGCACACTACACTTCCAAAAAGCAAAATCAGTACCATCTAACATGGAGGGATGATTCACATACCTCTTTGATGCCATAGTAACCCACTATGACACCACTTGTAGGATCGTTAATGACAATTAGAGGGGGTGAATGATTGTATAAGATTTTTCGTACCCTGCAGTATTGAAACCGATCACACGCGAAAGCAATGCCTGGTTTGTTTCTTGTCGTCCTGGAAGCCCAGATGCCACCGCACCGCACACGTCGTATCTTCTAGAGATCAAGGGTAGCGTCAGAAAACTTCCCGGATGAACCTTTTCCTGATGCCAATATGCTGCACCATATCGTCCACAGCACCAAAAACACCAGCTGCCAATTCTTCTGCGAGATCACATCAACACACAGGTGATCAAGATGCACACCATATGGTGTTTCTTCTGTTTTTCTACTGCACACTCTTAACGACTCCAACAAACAACAAAATCATTGTTTTCTTTGGAAATCACACCAACAGCAAAAGAACATCTCTCTCTTGCATAGCACAAAAGCGAGCACACCTCCCTAGATTGGTTTTTCTGGAGATCACAAAGCAACAACAGCCACCACCTCTCATCTCTTTTCAACGCCACCAGCTATTTATTTCCTACTGGCCACAAGCCCTAATACCAACCCACGTTAGCACCTAACATCACACGCACAGCCAATGCAAACCAACATTGGCCCTAAACACCTACCTACGGCCCACTAGTCCTAGGTCCCAATACATGGGCTTAAACACCAGGTTAGAAAATTCAACCCAATCCAGTTTTGGGCACCCCAAAATTGTCACGTGTCGTAGCCTCCGAACCACACCTTCGTAGCTCCAATACGTATCATCCATCTTTGATCTTCACGCACCTCAAATGATATCGAAAAATGACGGAGGGAAATACAACTCAAGATAACATAAAGTCATCACCACCTCATCCTATAGATCATCTAGTCTTTCAGGATCGATGACCTTCTGAGCAATTGTGTTAAAGAAATAACATAGCCTCATGATTGTCTCTTGAATCTTGATCAGCAAAATACTTCTAATTGCGATAGGAAACATCTGTGTTATCAGCACATGGCAATCATGAGACTTTATGCCAATTAACTTCAAATCTTTCATCGAAACAAGTTTCTTCATATTTCTTCCATCGAAACAAGTTTCTTCATATTAGCGGAGTAACCAGACGGAACTTTCACACCATGCAAGTACTGGCATAGTTCAATTCTCTCGGCCTTGGACAGAGTGTGACAAGCAGGGGGAAGGTACATTCGTCCATTGTCGGTCTTTGTTAGTGCTAACTCAGGTCTGATGTCCATATCAACTAAGTCAAACTGTGCGTTGACACCATCCTTTGTTTTGTCACGAATGTTTAGTAAGAGACCAATCAAGCTGTCACATATATTCTTCTCTACGTGCATAACGTCGATGCAGTAGCGAACTTCTAGGTGCTCCCAATAAGGTAAGTCCAAAAATATTGATCTCTTCTTCCAGATGTTCTTCTCATGGGTCCTCGATTTACGTCCCTTTCCGAGCACAACATCTAAATTCTTAACCATATCATAGACCTCTTTCCACTTAAATGCCTTGGAGTTGAACTGTCCTCCTTCTCTTTATCGAATTGTTTCTTCATCATGCGGCTTGGGTGAGCCCTCCAAAGGAACCTATGGTGATGCATGTATACGGTTTTATACGAGTGCTTCAGCCACACACTCTCGGTATCATCTAAGCAATGAGTAAAGGCTTTGGTCCCTTTTGTACTCTGGCCCGACAGGTTAGCAGGATAATCATTTATGGTGCAGAACAACAAGGAGCATAAAGTAAAGTTCTCTCGTTTGTACGTATCCCATACTTGTACCCCTTCGATCCACAGTATTTTTAGATCTTTCATCAATAGTGCTAGGTACACATCAATATTATTCCCAAGTTGCTTTGGCCCTTGGATAAGTATAGACAGCAAAATATAATTCTGCTTCATACACAACCAAAGAGGAAGGTTGTAGACACAGAGAATCATGGTCCAAGTGCTATGTCGGCTACTCATGTTACCGAAAGAATTCATTCCATTTGTACTCAATCCAAACCTTATATTCCTCAATTCGCACCGAAATCTGCAAACCTCCTATTGATATTTCTCCACTGGGTGGAATTAGTAGAGTGTCTTAGCTTTTTATTATTTTTACGCTCCTTCGAGTGCCAATGCAGTAGTTTTGCCTCCTTTGGGTTTGTAAAAAACCACTTCAAATGGGGAATACAGGAAGATACCATTCCACCTTAGCAGGAGGTCCTTTCTTCACCTCGATTCCTCTCCATCATCTGATTGATTCTTATGCTTGTATCGGGGTGCGTTGCACACCGGACATACATGAATGTTTGCATACTCTTTATGGTAGAGGATACAGTCGTTCAGACATACATGTATTCTTTCTATTTTCAATCCTAATGGACAAAGAATCTTCTTGGCTTTGTAGGTGGTTTTGGGCAACTCGTTTCCCTCCGGAAGCATGTCCACTAAAAGACCTAACAACGCCATGAAACTCTTGTTAGACCAACCGTTGCTTGCCTTCAATTTCAGCAGTTCAAGCACGGATGATAACCTTGTGTATTCTGGCTTGCAGCCCAAGAACAAAGGTTTTTCCAAGTTCTCCATCAAGCCCCAGAATTTAACATACTCTCTCTGATCACAGTTCCCTTCTGCATCACAAAGCATCTGATCCTAGATTGTCATCGTGTAGCCTATCCGAATCGGAACCACAATCGACATCATCCGGCGGTATATTGTGGACTTTGTTGGGGATGTCGTTATTACTACCTTCCTGTATAATCTGCTCTTCACTATGACTGGTCCAACGTGTATACCCCTTTTTGAAACCCCTTCAAATCAAGTGTGCTTCGATCTGCGCTCGGTTCTTAAACATCTTCAGATTCTCGCAGTCAATGCATGAACAGTACATATATTCTACCTCTTTATTCAATATATCCTCCTTGGCAACTCTTGTAAAAGCAGACACGCCATTAATATACTCTTCACTCACACGGTTGTCAGCGTATATCCAGCTTCGGTCCATCTACACGACGCATATAACAAAATTTAGTGTTAAATATTGAATTAATTAATTAGTATACTATATATGCAACTTCTAATATGTCATTTGAAATATGTATTTCTAATGAACTAAAAAACAACAATACATTACAATAGGAGTGAAGTAATATGTGTGTAACCAATGGCAACAACACCAATAAAATCCAAACTTCGGCCATGCACCCTAGGGTCAGGTTGTTCATCACAAACACATTATAGATAGCCCACCCAACTTTTACTAATTAATTACTAACCATAGATTGTCAAGAACAAATGGATCTACAATCACACTTCCCAAATCCGTGGTCTCCTTTCATCAAATCGTCTCAAAGCCCCACCTCATCAAAGCAACAGTAGCAGCCTGTGTGAGAACAAAGCTGGAATTTAAGACATATCTGGAATTTAAGATAGATATGTGAGGTCGGGTATACAAATTATCACATACGGTTTTTAATATAACCCGTCTGTGATAAGAACGGGAAGTCACAGACGGTTCGTATTGAAAACCTTCTGTGAAGTATCACAGACGTTTCTGAACAAGAACCGTCTGTGATATTTAGAACCGTTTGTGATACTTCACATACGGTTTTCAATACGAACCGTCTGTGATATTACCTCTTCACAAACGGTTTTTAGCGCAGCCAGTAACACAGACGGTCGCTAAACCAAAACCATCTGTGATTGTATTTAATACTGCCGGTTTTGGTCAACCGTCTATGATAAGGCGTCTAGTATTAGCCTTTTTGTAGTAGTGTGGTTATTTTGAAAATTACTTATACTTATGATTTTTCTCAAACTAAAAAATATTCCTCCTATAGAAAAATATGCACTCTAAGAGTGCACAGACATTGTCCTTTTAATTAATTTTCTAAAACTTGATTCCTCTATAGAAGGGCTGATGCAATGCAATGTAATACAATTGATGCTCGAGGAAAAGTTTCTAAAGGTTATTCAGGTTTCCAATTCTATAACTAATTAGCACCGAACAATCGAGCGCACAAACGAACAATGAATTAATGAACGGGCAATCGAATGCAATGCACTAGAACAACAAATAGACAATTGGAGTTTTGTTAGCACCGTGACTCGACCAGCACTGCTCCCTAGCTAGCGCGATCCGGTCAGCAATTCGACTCAACCAAGGTTAAGTAGGATTATTACAAACGGGGCTATAACTACAATGCATATCCCTTATTTTTATTAATTCCATCAATTAATCAATGAATTGAATTATAGGATATGATTCTATTGTTACATATAGCATTCATTAATATGCTCTTCTAGAATTCTCGATGTATCCCAATGGGGTGCACAAGTAAGAGAAAAAGGACTTCATTATAGTTTAGCCTAGCTAACATATCGAATGACAGTGCCTTGGCCCTCGAAAGGTCGGTGAATGCACACTACCGACTCAGCATTTTGCCGAGTGCCTGCACTAGGCAAAAGCCCTGCACTCGGCAGAAGGCTTTGCCGAAAGCCACACCGCAAAGGCACCTGAAAAAATAATCGAAAGCAACCTTTGCCGAGTGTTTTTCGCACTTGCAAAGGCTTTACCGAGCGCCGGTTGGCACTCGGCAAAGAAAAGGCCCGCCACGGGCGCCACCGTTGACGAGTGCCAACCCACGCACTCGGCAAAGATTTTTTTTTTTGAAAATATCTTTGCCGAGTGTCGAATGATGGCACTCAAAGTTTTCGATTTTTTTGAAAATCCTTGTCGAGTGCCTTGGCCATGGCACTCGCAAAGGTGAAATTTTTTTTTTGAAAATATTTTGCCGAGTGCCTTGGCCATGGCACTCGCAAATGTTAAAATTTTTTTTGAAAATCTGAGTGCCTTGGCCATTGCAAAGTTTTAATTTTTTTAAAAAAATCTTTGCCGAGTGCCATGGTCATGGCACTCGGCAAAGCCGAAAACCGGGATTTTGAGGTGCCACATTCCCGGCTTTGCCGAGTGCCATGACCGCACTTCAAAAGGACCTATTTGCCGTGTGTTGCACTCGGTAAAGTGACCAAAACTGCGTTTTTATTTGATTTTTACATTCCATCACGACAAACAAATCCATCCAAACATATATCAGATCCATCACATATATATCACATCCATCACATATATATCTGATCCATCACATATCCATCACATATATATCTCATCCATCACATATTTATCACATCCATCACATATATAACAATAAGTGCTCAAGTCCATCCAAACAAATCCACAAGTTCATAACAGTCGACAAGTGCATCATAAGTATATCACAAGTCCATCACCAAGTGAACAACGAATGAAAATACAACTACCATTCATCTCGAAGGTGGCCATCGCGATCGTGGTGAAGGAAAACTCCATCATTCGAGGCGCATGAGGTGGATTATTCAACCCGCCGATTGAGGCTGCACAAAGGAGAAGAGATTGCATGTGAGACAAGATTACATTAGATACCTAATCTAGGAAGGTATAGGTCATACAAGCAAAGCACAGCGAAAGCAAATAACTTTCATACTCACGGGAGTAGCCGCAGCTACAAGACGCGTGAGGCGAGGTTGAACGAACAGCCCACCGCACAAATAAGCCCGTATGTTGCCCAAGACCTTGTAGGAACTCCATCATGTCCGCCAAGCTCTGCGTGCGGGCTCGCCGCTGCCCGCTCGGCCTCGGGGCGACATCCTCTCGCCGCTCGGCCGGTCGGCCTCGGTGGCCGACATCCTCTCGCTTTCGGCCTCAGCTCGACGTTGCCTCATTTCTTGTTCCACTGGCCTGCAATATTTCACTCCAATGTTTGATAATGCAAAGCTAATAAAGGTGTGTAAAGATCAATGTACGACGAGTAAAACAGAATAACCTCGAGTGCGTCGGCCGACCTTGTCGTGGCAAATGTGCGCATGGCGTATGGCGGTATTGCCGCTCGTGTTCGTGCTCGGATCTGGAGAGAGATGGAGAGAGGCCGTGTCGATGAGGCCGCCGCCAAGCCGTAACCGCCCATGCTTCTTGCCTTGTCCCACCTCATGACGCATCTCTCCATCAAAGTCCCGGTGCTCGGATCATGGTCCGCCCATGGACCGACCTTGCCGACGATGTACTCACCGATGCGGGTGTGGACGCCGGGTTCGTGTATGCCTCGGCGGGTCCTCCAGTTGAAGGAGACGCTGACGTCGCCTTGCCCTTGTGGGCCATACACCATGCCCGAAGTCCGAGCAAGGTCGGGCACTATGTGACGCCGATCGCGAAAGACAAAGAAGATAATTAGAAATCGTGCGGAACTGAGCGCCACGGTAGATAAATGAATTCGTACCCATGCTTGTTTGTATGCGGAGAGGCCGCGTCGCCTTGATGGTGTCTGGACCTTGCATCATCAAACGACGGTCCCGCATCACTGTGCATCCGAGATACTCCTCGTGAACCACTTGTCCACGATCATCGCCAAAGACTCGGGATACGATTGGCACCACCAGGAATCATCTACACGCCATCAAGTATTTGACATATAAGAAGATCAAATTAAACGATTTAATCTCAAAACGAATCAATATTAATGTTCTTCATCTACCTCAAGGTACCGCTCCCGGTCGTCATGTTTCTTGCCTCTTTCTTGGTGACCTTCTCTCCAAGCTTCGACCGTGGTAAGTTACGATGGGTTGGATGCGCACTCGTGATGCATGTCGGTGATGAGTTTTACGGGCTTTGGTAGCCACCGTCCGCCGGCCTCAAATCCTCATCGATCCGAAATAAGTCCGCATACAAACGCGATGTATCCATTCATTATTTCAAGAAAAGTCCAATGAATGCGATGTATTGAGCAATGTTGTGCGAGGGAGACTTACCCAAAACTCCGCCTTAACCGCGCCGCTTGTTGGGGTACTCCGATCGGGGCCACGACGAGTGGTCAAACGAGTAGGCCGGCTCCGCTTTCCCGTGACGTGACAATACCGGGTAGTGTTGCTCGCACGAAGACCCAGGATGCCATTGGGGAGCGTGGCGCCACCACCCGACACAACCACCCGTTCTGCACAAGTGATTAAGAAAATTATTAGTTTCTCTTTTTTCAACATATCATATGAAGTAGTGGTGACAACATCTAAAGTTACTTACTTTTGCCCTTGGGCGAATCATCTGGCGTCGGTGAGGATGCAGAACACGAGGGAGGCTCGCGGGACTCGCAAGTAGACACCAAGAGGAGAGAGGAAGCGGAACGGTGCCTACCGCCTCGCTCGCCGTCCTCGTCCCGCCTCCTCCTCGCCCGTCTGCACAACCGGCTCCTCGCCCAACTCGCCCACGGGCGCCACCACCTCCTCCTCCTCCGGCACCTCCTCACGCGGCGTGGGAGGAGACGGCCTCCTCGCGGCCGCGGTCCTCTTCCTCCTCCTCCCGTCCGACCCTCCGCCTCCTCCCCGCGGCGTGGTCTCTCGTAAAGCGAGGACACGTTACGACTGGTTCCCGCCATCTTTGTTCACTCACCGCAATTAAAAAGAATAAGCAAGACGTAATTAGAAATAGATGCAAAATGAACATAACATAATTTCCAAAAACATAGTAATACATGTATTACAAATAGATGCAAAATGAACAAAACATAATTACAAAAACACAAGATACATGTATTAGAAATAATCTTCATGATTGGGATTAGCTGGATCATAGGTCTCGTCATCACTATCAACATTGTCCAAATCATCAACACTATCCGAAGGAGGAATGTTGTCTTCATTGTCATTGCCTAAACGTAATCGCTCAAGCATTTGTAAGTCTTTCACATTTCGCACCTCGTCTCCAGCGGCCCTCGCCATCAACCCTTTCATTGTCTACTTCCATTCCTATCGCCTGTTAAGTCTATCTCAAACCTCCTTGTAGCCCCTCTTCTTGAAAGAACTCTCCATCATATGTGTTTGGGTTGAAGTTGTAATCTTCATCGTTTGGGACGGGTAGTTTACCGTGTGGCGATACCTTGTGCACAATAGCCCAACCCTTAAGATGCTCTTTGTCTTGGCACGCAGATGGCGATAATAAACCCGACGGCCTGTTGAGCCACAATGTAGACATCTTTTCTGGATAGACGGAATCTGTCGAATCTCGACTAGCCCAAGATTAGGGTTCGCCTCGTTACTCGTGATGAAACCAGCAACATTTGAATATGACAGATTAAGAGGTTTGGAACCGTAAAATGGAAGTTCAGAGATTTCTTCAATTCTTCCATAATAGTCGAGGCCATCGGTCTGGGCGTAAAAACTCCGTTGTTTGTGGTTTCGATTGGGCCGACTCGCTCAGAGCTTGCGTGTGAAAACGATATCCATTCACGCCATAACCGTAAATGACTTGACCCTAACGACACACCGCTTGCAACCTGTCTCAACTCGTCACTTATAGACGATCGGTTTGGGCACGCAAGCTCAAGCGGGATAGATCGTTATATTATTCGAACGCACGATCAACTTGGAATGTCAAACTAAATACGAGCTAAATTGACAAGTACCTTACGTTTGAACCAAGAAATGAAATCGGGCCCTGGTCCCGCACCGTGAAAGAAGGGTATCTGCTTCTCGGGGTAGGATCCCTTGATTCATGCCGGGATTGACGAAGAAATTCCCCGCACCAACGAAACAAGGGGTTGGACGAAGAAACAAGGAGGACGTCGTATTGAAACAAGTTCGTTGAGAACTTACCCAATGAACATTTGCACCTCGACAAGGTTGGTCAACACATATAGCATGATATCGCGCCACTCTTCATTTTTCAATTGCTTAGTGGTCGATGCACTTGCGCTCCCGAGTTGCCCTTGGAAAAGGCGAGGTTCGATTCATTTTCGCCAAAGATTGTAACGAGGGGTGGATTATGAACGCTAGGAAGGTTCTCGTAGTATTTCGTGAAGTTTGACACCTCCTCCGAATGTATGCCTCGCCATGGATGCCTCAATTTTGGCTTTATTTCTACATTTTGGGCGAAGAGTCTTGAGACATCTCTCGATTGGATAGCACCAACGGTTCGCACGCCCCCATACGTGTCTCATACGGAGGTGCACAATCAAATGCTGCATCGCCAAGAAAAAGCGGGTGGAAAGATCTTCTCCAACTTACGAGCAACACGGTGCCACTTTTTCCAAGTCATCAATGACGGTCCGAGATAGCTCCTTGGCACAAAGTCGACGGAAGAAATAGCTCAACTCGCCAAAGACTTGCCGGACATGCTCGGGGACATAGCCTCGAACCATCGCGGAAGAAGCCGCCAATCCATATGTGGTAGTCATGACTCTTCATCCCGCTGATTCGCAGAGTGCCTAAGTTCACTCCCTCTTGATTCGCCGCATACCCATCGGGGAACATTAGCGTCTGGATCCATTCAAGTACTTCCTCCTTTGCTCCTTCTTCAAGACGAAATCGGCCTTAGGCCTTCTCCATGTCTTGCCGCGACTAGGAGGTGCATCTCTTGATTTGGTCTATCGCATAACGCTGCTGTGTCCACTCTAGCCTTAGGGTTGTCCTTAGACTTTTCGGTGTCCATGAGTGTTGCCCAAAGTGCCTCGGCGACATTCTTTCGATGTGCATTACATCAATGTTATGTGCGGAAGAAGGTCATCGAAATAGGGAGCCTCGTCAAGCCCGACTTATGAGTCCACATATGTTGCTCACCATATCCCACAAAACCACCTTCTTGATTGGGCACGAGCATCTATGTGAGCATGAACCTCGGCACCAGTCATAATCCAGCGGTGCGAGTCCTGTCACTACGACACCTTTCGTAAAGTTCTTGATGTCTTGTCCGAATGGATGGTCAAGAGGAGGAATTGACGATGTCCGTCGAACGATGAGTACTTGCCACCCTTGTGCAACCAATGGAACCTCACACCTTCCTTGCATACGGGCATGGGAACTTCCGTGAACACACCAGCGCAGAATAACCCATACAGCGGAAGTCATGCAGGAGTAGTGGTACCAAACGTGCATTTTGAAGCTTGTCTTTGTAGCTCGGTCGTATGTCCATACCCCTTCGCCCCAAGCACGACCAATTCATCAAACACGGGCTCCATGAACACACCCATATTACTCCCGGGTGTCCAGGAATTATCAACGACAAGAATACGTTATGTCGTTGAAAGGAGACGGGGAGATTGAGGGGATAACGAACACGCCAACATGTGTATGGGGCAGCCATCATCCATAAGATTGAACCCATCATTTGCGGTAGCGACACGTACATTGCGAGCCTCATCCGCTTTCTCACGATGTTTGTCATCAAAGCGGGTCCATGCTTCACCATCGGATGGATGTACCATCTTGTCGATTGTACCGCTTGCCATTTTTGTGCCATGTCATCTGCATTTCGCGATTCCTCGGTCATGTATAGCCGTTGGATCCTCGGTAGGAGCGGAAGGTACCGTAGGATTTTCACGGGATCGTAAGTCGCCTCTTCCGCCATCACGAGTCTACCTCCGTGTACCGGAGGATTTACACTTTGGACAATACTTTGCATCCTTGTGTTCTTTCCTAAATAGGACGCACTCTTCGAACAAGCATGTATCCGCTCATACGGCATCTTAAGTGCACGAAGGAGTTTCGTGACTCGTACATGCTCTTTGGCGAATGTGGCCCTCGGAAGGTGGTGCCAATCACGGTCAACATCTTATCGAAGCCTTCTCGACTCAGTTTAACTCGGACTTCAACCCCATTAAGCGCCCAATGGCATCCACTTGAGACACCGTTGACCGATCGTGAAGGGGTTTCGTGTCGAGTCCATCATGTCGTAGAACGCCTGTGCGCCGCCTCCATCTCCTCCTTCTCACGCCCTCATCGAATGTCCTTGGTGAAAGTCATCTAACATGTCCGCTACCCGGCATCGACATCATAAGCCTCGACGCGTGGTCTCACCACCTCCTCTCTCATACGATGGGCTTCACCATGGTGGACCCACCGGTGTAGTCCGCGTAAATCCATTCTTCAAAAGATGTTTACCCATGTCCACCTTGTTTACCCTTCTCCTGTTTCCACATTTGCTGCAGGACACAAAACTAGACAATGTCCTTTAGCAAACCTTGCCAAATGCACAGTTCAAGAAAGCATCGGTCTTGTTCATCCATTACGTGGTGTAATCACTCGACTTCTCCGCCGTGTACATCCAATGACGGTCATCCATCCTCTAACATATGTATCGCGAGTAATGTAACCATCAATTGCATCTACGTGATCTACGACCATGATACGAAAAGAGGGTTATACCTAGGTGGCGGTGGAGTCGAGCTGGGCCGGGCGTGGCGGTCGGGCGATGGCGACGTTGTGCGCAGGAGACCGCACGGCGCGGGAACTCCGACTTCGGCCCGCGGGCTCTTCTCGCAAAATGGAACAAAATATCGTCATTTAAAAAAATCGCAGAACCTCCACGCACGGTGAGGTTTCCAAAACTCGCAAAAAACAACGACACGATGGCCGACAACCACATATACAACCACAACCACAACTACACCAGAATCGGCATTAATTATCCATCGATTACACACACACACACAAATATATGAATTATTATGGACGGAAATTAGAAATAATAATAATTGATCTAAAAGATCAAGAATCAGTCATTAATACCACATTGGTCAGAGCATTACAATTCTTTCTTAACATCCATAGTTCCATACAAGGAAATAGCCATATGCTAATATGCACAATAAAGTATTCAATTAGAAATGCAGATGGTGTTATGTATAGTTCGCAGATATGCCTGTTGCGGTCTTCTTCATTCATTACAAATCAGTCATGAGATAATATACATCCAGTCAGCATTAGCAGTAGAACAACACATATAAATTAAGCCACTCACATACAAGTGCTAGCCGCACTGCTCACACTTCACTTTCTAGACATCATGGAAAATCCGATAGAAGATATAAGATGTGGTGCTTGTGTTTTTCGTATCAAGTTATTTCACAATAATTCGTGATAAATTAACACATATAGACATGGTAAATCACAAATTAACAACCATTCATGATTCATGTATGCATATATGCATGTTGTGCGTGATCGCTCTAGCTTAATTAGGCCATGCATGCATAGTGATCATCAAGTCCCAATGAATGCTATATATCTTTGCTTCCCTTGTTCCCTTCACATACTACCCATGCTAATCCTCAATCTTCATTCACTTACCAAGCTAGATAGGTCGAACATGTACTACAGATAACCCAAATTAATAAATGCATGAGCTATATGAAAAGCGATATCGATTAAACCTCTTGCGACCTCGCCTCGATGGTGGGGATGAACTCGTCGATGAGGGGCAAGGCGCGCGGGGGCGCGCGGCGGCGGGGCGGGGCGGCGAAGCGGCGGGGCGGAGGGAGGCGGAGGCGGGCAGCCCAGCGGCCCGGCGCGTGGGCGGCGGCGGCCAGGCGGCGGGCAGGCGGCGGCGCGTAGCAGCGGCGGCGGCGGCGCGGGCGCGGCAGGCGGCGCGCGCGGCGGCAGGGGCGGCGCGGCAGGGGCGAGGCGCGCAGGGGCGAGGCGCGCGCGCGGGCGGCGGCGCGCGCGGGCGGCGGGCGCAGCGCGCGGCAGCGCGCGCGGCGCGGCGCGCGCAGCGCGGCGCGGGCGGCGGCGGCGGCGGCGCGGCAGCGGCGGGGCGGCGGCGGCGCGGCGAGCGCGAGCGCGCGCAGGCGGCGGCGGCGCGCGGCGCGGCAGGCGGCGCGGGCGCAGGCGCAGGGCGGCGGCGGCGCGGCGGCGGCGCAGGCGGCGGGCGCGGCGGCGGGCGCGGCGCGCGGCGATGCGATGTGGGGTGTGTGCGTGTGCGTGTGTGGTGCCGGCAAAAACGTTTAAGTGGAGCGTGCACGAGTGCCCAGATCCGCACTCGGCAAACAATTTTCAAATTTTTTTATTTTCTTTGCCGAGTGCGAGATATGGCACTTTCGGCAAAGTGTTTTTTTTATTTTTTTATTTTTTTATTTTTTTATTTTTTTAAAATTTCCTTTTGCGAGTGCCCGGATATGGCACTCTCTAAAGAGGGTTTTTTTAATTTTCAAATTTTTAATTTTTTTAATTTCTTTGCGAGTGCCCAGATATGGCACTCCTAAAGAGGAATTTTTCAAATTTTTTTAATTTTTTTCCCGCCTAATTTTTAAAAAAACAACGGGACTTCTCCTCATCTTTGCCGAGTGTCACACATACGACACTCGCAAAGACCTTGCCGAGTGCCATGGCACGGCACTCGAGCAAAGTTTTTTTTTGGCCTCAAATTTTTTTCAAAATTTCTACTACGATGATCAGTACTCTATGTTAGGATTTGGTACATTTTTGTGGCTTTTGTTATACTTAGTTAATTTATTTCATTTACTAGAATTATTTCGAAAATGCAAATTTGAATGCGTGCATCGAATAATGGAATTTTATGATTCAAAATGATAGTCATGTTATTGATCGTAGTGTGAGGTCGTATCAGAACGGACCGAAATTTCGGACATCTTGTTGTGAAACATGATCGTGAACTTGCGGCGAAGTGTTTTTAAAATCTATAAAAGCAAACAACGTCAGAAAATTATGAAACTCGTGGAGATGTCATGATATCATATGTGGAGTCTGTGATAAAAATTTGAGAAGGTTTCGCACGCGTTGTCACGCACGATGCTTTCAAACCGTGACATCTCCAAGATATGTGGAGCATATGTGGATCATATGTATCACCGTCCCGGTTTGAAAGCATCGACGTGACAACGCACTAAACCTTCTCAAATTTTTATCACGGACTCTACATATGATATCATGACATCTCCACGAGTTTCATAATTTTCTGACGTTGTTTGCTTTTATAGATTTTAAAACACTTCGCCCGCAAGTTCACTGGTCATGTTTCACAACAAGATGTCCAAATTTCGGTCCGCTCTCGATACTCCACCTCACACTCAATAACATGACTATCATTTTTTGAATCATAAAATTCCATTATTCGATGCATCGCAGCAGCTCAAATTTGCATTTTCCAAATAATTTAGTAAATGAAATAAATTAACTAAGTATAACAAAGCCACAAAAATGTACCAAATCCTAACATAGAGTACCGAGCATCGTAGTAGGGCTGCAAAAATTTGAGGCAAAAAAAAAAACTTTGCCGAGTGTGCGTGGCATGGCACTCGCAAAGGGGTCTTTGCCGAGTGTCGATGTGTGACACTCGCAAAGATTTATTTTGCCGAGTGCCAAACGGCGGCGCCGCAAAATTTGACGTCGGCGGAACCGTTACCTCGGGCGGCCTTTGCCGAGTGCCCTTTGCCGAGTGCCGCGCTCGGCAAAGGTTGAATGTACCGAGTGTTAATCTTTGCGAGTGCATGGCACTCGGCAAAGATGACTTTGCCGAGTGTAGTTCTTTGCCGAGTGTCGCACTCGGCAAAATAGCTCTTTGCCGAGTGCCCGATATTTGGCACTCGGCAAAGATTTTTGCACTCGGCAAAGGGGCTGTGTCCGGTAGTGGCAGCTGGATCTCTTCTTACTGTTTTTGTGTATGTTGATGCATAGCACATACTATAAGGCTGGTACAGATCCTGAGCAAGTTGAAAGATGGACGATATTGCAGGCCACGTAGCTCTTTTCGTCTGTGCTCTAGCTTTGTTATTCAGCGGGTATTTTTGCCTTATTATGGTTTTGGGCTATTGGCATTACACCTAACTCAAAAACCAGCTTCGCCTTCGTTCTTTTAGCTTCGTATCAAGGCCTCCAGGCTTTCAAATCAAGCGCCTCACTTCACTCTGTGATGAAGGCACAACCCAACGTTATCAACGAAACAATCAAACAGTGCCTTGTGATGATTCATGGTCGTTAGTTCAAACAGAGGGATTCGATGGAAAATACAGAGAAACTATAAGATTTTGTAATAAAAAAATGTACAGAACTTATGCATTCAACGCTTGTTATACATGAGGCACATCTTGCATGCGGAGCTTTTCCAAGTTGTAACTGCCACACAGTAGTACAGTGCAGACGTGCGTGAAACAACTGTGTTGGCAGGGCCCACGTTAGCTTCTTTTGAGATATATATATATGCTCTGCTGATAAACATTGGAGAGAAGGCATGCTTGAAAGTCTGAAAGATGCATGTGATGGATAATTGGATAGTGCCTTTTATCAACAGACCAGATATATAACACCGGCCATTGGTAATCAAGAAGCAAAAGGCAGCCTCTGAAACGGATCAAAAGCTGCATGCGAGGCCCGTACAAATCAACCAGCCACATAAAGGCCAGGTGACGAGCAAGAAAAAAGGTGTAGGCCAAATCTTAGCCATTCGTCTTTTTATCCGGGAGAGATAGCTATTAGATAAGGTGCGATTAGTATTAGCAAGCAGCGACCAGATCCGATGCCGGCGTCCAAATGGACCGATCGATCGATTCCATAGTGAGCTCGCTTTGAATCTTCGGAGAGCAATCGAGAACCTCGCCGTTGCACTAGGCTGCACACGTGCCTGATGCTCACGCAGACTCAAGATACGTGTGTGTATGCATGTGTACTTTTGTGTAGGACTGACTCGTAGTGGCAACCAAATGTGTAGGAGATTATGACTGTAGCGCAAATTTGACTCCAGGTCGCAGCCAAACTCGTCGTCGGCCAGGCAAATCCTGCGTAGAAAGCAAATCGTGACCAAATAAGATCGACCCAGGCAGTGCCAGAGAAAAGACGGGAAAAAGAGAGGGGGAAGAATTGGCGCCGTTGGCGAAGTGCATGTACCGCTTCTCGCTCAGTGTCGAGACTTGAGAGTACCATCAAGCCAAGCCATAACTAAAGCCGATCGAGCTCCAAGTCAAGTCCACGTGCCAGATGTGCGTGTGTGCATGGATCCGATCCAACGTCGCAGTCGCCGAATGCGCCCGGCCTCCAGATACGTCCACTCCGTTCCGTTCCGTTGCACCTCGGAGTTTCCTGTTTCCATCACGCACGCACCGGCCGCAATGTGATTCCCATCCACACTGCTTTATTCGCTTACGCGCACGCGTGGCCAGACGGAAAAAAGGCATGGCGCGCCCCCGTCAAACGACGAAGCTCCCCGTCGGCCAGCTGCTAGCTACGTGGATCCGAGCCAGACGCGCGCGCGGCGCGTATATTTTCTTTTCTCTGCGTTTTCCTCGCGACTTTGACGAGCGACACGCCGAAACGGTCCGTGCCACGCAGGGCACGGCCCGCGTGCGTCAGACTGATGCATCCGGTCTCGGCGCGCGCGTACACAGCCTCGTTGGAGATACCGAGCCGAGACGACCCCGGCGCGCGCCCGCCTACCCCATCGCGCGCGCGCGATGGCCTTTCGGCGTTTGGCAGCTACTACGTACGATCGATCTCGGTGGTTTTGCTAGTGCGCGCGCGCGTGATTCGCGTATATTCCTCCGCGCCGACGCTGACGGTGCGGAATACCGATCGGATCGGCGCAAATGGAGCATTGCACGATTGGTCGCGTGCGTCTGTCTCGGTCTGTCCCGTGCGTGAGTGCTGTTAAGAAACTGGGCCTAGGACCAGGAGTCCTGGCCTAAAGTGGACTTCTCATCCCGAACCCTAGAAGGATCGTAGCCTATAAATAGGGGTGCTATTCATTGTAAAGGATTGATGGTTTGATGAATGAATAAAGAGAAGCAAGAAGTCCCCCTACATCTCTGTGTTCTATCTCTTATTCTGTTCTTGTATGTTCATGCATTGTTCTTACGATTCTGAGTTTGTCTACGAGGTAATCGCTCGGACTGGACTCACCAGCGACGGTTCATCAACACGTTATCAGCACGATCGACTCTCCTCGCATCGAAAAGGTAACCGTCGATGAACGACGCTCGTAGATTGAATCGTTTTTCTAGATTGCTTTCAATTATGCAAATTTGGCTTTCTAGATTGTTTTCTTACGGTGCAAATCCGCTCTAATCTACCGCGAGCCGACTTGAAGTCGCCGGCCAAGCCGATCGGTGGATTGCATGAAAGAGTAGATGATGATTGTACCGTATGGTAGTATATGCAATCGCATGGAAGGCATCATGTGCACAGCACCGCCTGCAAGCGGCTGTCACTACCTCCGCGATACGTTACCGGTCGGCATAGTCCGCCATCACGTATCGCCACAGAGGCAACGATAGAGCCACGCCGCCGGCACGCGGCAAGCATGCACATGTCGGCATGAAGCCGCGCGCCCCGTTGCAATCTCGTATTACACCACATTGCATCGCATACATACATGGATGAACAGTAATCCAATGTGAACAGTAAATCATCGCATGAACAGAAATTGGATGTATTGTATTACATCGCTTCGCATCGCATACATCTGCACGAACAATCAGTAATCTCGGAGAAGAAAAAAAACGGTTGCTGGCAATGAAGTTCCACGCCCGGCCGTCCCACGAACGCCGTAGCGCGCATGGGGCCGCGCGATGGGGCCGCCGCCGCCTTGCCTAGGGCCCCGGGAGCCGCGCCTCGGCGCGCTGCCCGCCGCCTCGGGTTCCTCCAACCCCGCCGGCCATGCCCGAAGCACTTGCGCCAACCCCGCCGGCCCCGCCGCGCCGGTCCAACGCCGCGCCCCGCCGCCACCACCTTGAAGGCGGCACCCGAACCGGCAAAGAATCGGCCGCCACGCCGACAAAGACACCGGCCCGCCTCCTCCGCGCGCAGCGCGCCGCCGCTTGAAGCGGGCCCGCGCCGTGCCCGTAGCACACCCGCCGAGCCCCGCACCCCGCTCGCACGGCCGGCCGGCCAGCACACACGGCGCAAACCGAAAAAAAGGGGAAGGGGGGCGCCGTTCTTGGCCCGTAGCTGACGGCGCCGCCCACCTACCACCGTCGGCCGCCTCCGCAGGGCGTCGCTTCCGCCGCTTGAAGCGGCCGCCGCGCCGCTGGTCGCCTTGTGGCCATGCGTACCACCGTCGTCGCCGCGCGCCGCACCGCCCACCCGGCCTAGCCCGGCTCCGCCAACCGGAGCCGCGCCCACAGCCGACGGAGCCGCACTCGCCGCCGGCGGCGCCGGCAAGCCCGCCTCCCGCTCCGAATGGCCGCCGCCGTTTTCTTTTCGCACGGGAGCCGCCACCTTTTTCGGTTGGGAGCATGGAAACCCTACTTGCCTCCTCTTGCCCTTTGACCGGCTCCTTGGGCCAAACAATAGGCCGGCCCGTGAAGGCCGGTTCGTTTTTCCGGCCGAAAGAAAGAAAAAAAGGAGGAAGGGGGCCAGCCGGAAGTATTTCCGAAAGAAAAAAAAGGAAAGGCAACTTTGCAAAAAGGGACCTTGATTTTCCATAATTGCGCGGAAGCTTTCATGTATAATGAAATTTTGTGAAAAACCCCTCTGCAAATATGAAAATTACGCGTAAATTTTCTCAGAACTGAAATTTCGCGTTTTAACCCCTGAAACTTGCAGTTTTCGCTGAAAAATCTTTTTCCAGCAGAAAAGGACCTCGAGAATCCAAATTTTGCATATTTATGAACTTTGAAGCATATTTAACTTTGTTATTGTTATTTCTATGCAATTTATGTACTGTATTTGCTGTTTTTGATTATCTGTGATTATTTATATTGCTTTTAATCACTGAAAATAGCAGTAAATCATGAAAAATGCATAGAAAAATACGGGATCACGAACCAGGAGTTCGAAGAGTATTGTGAGAATTTTGCAACCATTTTATGCAGATTACAAAGGTAATCCTTTGAACTTTTGCATGAATATGAAGATGGTGGCATCACGAACTAGTAGTTCAAAATCGACCAAAGATGGTCGAATTTGTACTGTAATTTATACGATCTTCAATTCTGTGGTAATGTAATCACGGATGAGCAGAAGATTGAGAAGACTCTCTACCTTTCACCCGAACGTGGTGCAATCCGCAAGCAACTATCGTCAAGACGGCTACATAAAGTATGGCAAATTAATTGACATCATGCAAGTTGCAGAAACTCAAGATGATATTCTAAGAAAGAACTTCATCTCGCAACCACCTAGTAGCACGGTTGGCCATGAAGCCACTGCTAGCAGCTACAAGGTGATGAAGCCTCTCACGAATGAGAGGAACAAGAAGAGTAAGGTCGTGCGTCGCACGTTATTGATGCTTTCCAGTCTAAGAAAAAGGGCAAATGATAGCATGAGGCACACCTCGCCATTGCAGGCACAGAGGATTCACATCCATTAGTTGCACTTATGAATGTGGACAGCCCAGTAGCAGCCCCCATCATCCCTCTTTTGGACATCGCAGCGGCCACAGCCGTAGCTGCCCAAAAAGAGAAGATCGCGCATGGAGCCGATTGAGGCAGAAGTTCCTGAATACTTCGTCTATTAGATCTAGTGCAAGCATTGCACTCGAATCTTTTATAGTAACCTGCAGTTTGTAATTGAAGCATAATTTTGAATTATTGAATAATGGTTGCAAGCTCTAGGAGAGCAAAATATTAAATTCTTATTATGAGTCCTGCAAGGCTTATTTTCCCGTCTTTATAATAGCAAGTTACGTTCTGATATCTGAAGTACTTTATTTATGTGTTGCTTGCTTTCTGCTACATATTAATAAAGTACATTATATTAGAACGCGTGTGGCGCCCCATGGAGGAAGTGTGCTTAGCATGTAGCGGCACAACGAATACCATCCTGAGAGAAATAGAAATTTTTTCCAGTCGATCAGCAAGAATGCTGGTAGTCTTACGACAGTCGCAGGCAGCGATACTTGTATAATAGACTCAGGAAGGGCCATAATTATACTCCCAACGGGCACAACTTTGGTCATTGAAGAAGATTTGTTGTACCCAGAATCGACTAGAACTCTTAAGGATATTTGCGCTAACAGTTTCCATGTAGAGACTGAAGAAGAGTATGGTACAGAATACATGCTCATTACAAAGCGTGAAGAAAGTGAAAAATGGCATTAGAATATCTTCCTTCATATGAAACTGGGCTATACTACGCTAATATTAAGGCACCTGCAGCCTATACTGCCTTGAAAACCGTATTTAAAAGCTCTGAACTTTTCTATCTCTGGCATGATAGATTGTGTCGTCTAGGTCTTAGGATGATGAGAAATATAATTAACAATTCATAGGGACATAATATGAATATAAAGAATTTCTCGAATCAGGAAGATTTTTGTGTGCCCCGCATGTGCCACCGGAAATTAATTACTAGACCTTTGCTCAAAGCGAAGGATGAAGTCCTCGCATTCTGGATGTATCTAGGAGACATTTTGCGGTCCTATATAGCCCCGTAAGGGTAATTTGAGGTATTTTATAGTGCTCATCGATGCTTCCTCGAATGGTCGACTATGTTTTATTGTCTACGAGAAATCATGCTTTTGCAAAGCTAATCTCGTAGATAATTAAATTAGAAATATTTTCCCTGATCATCATGAGAAGTCCACCTGAATGGACAACGCCGGAGAACTCACTCCGAAAGCATTTGATGATTATTGCATGAAAATGGGAATTAAAAGTTGAGCATTTTGTACCGCATGTCCACACCCAGAATGGATTAGCAGAACTTTGAAGAATTGTAATTTACCAACTACATGTTGGGGACACGCACCCCGCCGTAGCGACTCTCATCAATTTTAGACCATCGCCTATAACATCCATCCAACTATGCAACTAGCGCAAGGGTCGGCACTGAAAACTCCTCATCTTCGCAGGTTTGGTTGCAAGGGTTATATACCTATACCACCACCGCAACGAACTGAAATGGGTCTTCTCCGAAAGTCTAGGATATACGTTGGTTATGAGACAGCATCCATAATCAAGTATTTGGATCATATGACTGGAGATTTGTATAATGCCCGATTCGCTGATAGTACATTAGATGAGGTTAGTTTCCCGTCATTAGGGGGAGGAAATCAACCCTTGATGATAATGTCGGGAAACAATTGAAGTCTAGAAGACAATTGAAGTCCAGAAGATAATTGAAATCTATGCATATGACCCGCGCACTAGTGAAGCAAATAGAGAAGTCCAGAAGATAATTGAAGTCTAGAAGACAATTGAAGTCCAGAAGATAATTGATTTGCAAGTATTAGCAAATCAACTGCCAGACTACTTTAGTGATTTGAAGAGCGTGAATAAGTAGCATTTGCCTACAAGCAATGCACCGGAGAGGGTTGAAATACCATTGAAGGTATCCATAATCCCGTCCAGAGGCCTCAGAATAAAAGGACGAGAACTCGGTCCCTCGAATCCGGCAACCGGGACGCCTGGTGAAAAAGGATAAGAAGGACTTGACACACCATCACCAAGTGCCCGAACCGTAGGGGAGCGGTTGAGACTAGCATCGGTATGGAACCTTCAGAAAAGGCATACCAGAATTGAACATCCCCATGAAGGGAGACATCACTATGGATGTGTGCGCGCACATCGGAGCTGAAAAACTAAAGGGATTTGCTCCGCAATTGGAAGCAGCGGTGAGCAAGTAGAAGTATTAAAAGAATCGCCCCTTGAAGGAATAGTTATAAACTTTATGACCTCGGGAGAACCTTTGAATATTACAACAGCCAATGTCGACACTTACTTTGCAAAGAAATTTGCCACAATCATCAATCTTGATCCAGAGCCTGCATCGCTCGATAAATGAAAGAAAAGATCAGATTGGAAGAAGGCAATAGAAATTGAATTATTCTCTCCAAATAAAAGAAAGGTGTTTGGGCCTGTAAGCCGCACGCCACCCCTTGTACACCCTGTAGGGCATAAGTGGGTATTTGTTCGAAAGAGAAATGAAAAGAAGCAAGGCTCGTTGAACAAAGTTTCACTGAACATCCAGAAGATGATTATGAAGAAACCTATTCCCCGGTCATGGGCGGAACTCCCTTTAAATATTTATCTCAATGGCAGTGAACTTGAAGTTAGAAGTGAAATTGATGGATGGGGTACCAGCATACCTTTATGAAATATTGGATTCGGACAGTTATATGAAGATACCTGAATGTATCCCTGTCACGAACCAAGATAAAGAAAATAGAAATATGTACAGTGTGAAACTCAGAAAGTCATTGTACGAACTTAAGTAATCAGGCAGAATGTGGTATAATGGCTTGAAGCGACTTTCTATGCAAGAAAGGCTACACGAAAAAATGAGAATAATCTCTGTGTATTTATACGACGATCCCAGAATGGATTTTGTATAATCTCAGTGTATGAAGATGATCTGGATATCATCGGAACCCTGAAGGATATTAAGAAAGCAAGCTCTTACCTGAAGTCGGAGTTCGAAATGAAAGGTTTGGGCAAAACCAAATATTGATTAAGCTTGCAGCTTGAGCATGCCCCTGAAGGGATATTATTGCATCAGTCAGCCTACACTCAGAAAGTGTTAGAAAGGTTCGACTTTGCAAAGGCATACCCTTTGAAAGTGCCAATGGTCGGGAGATCTTTGCAGCAAGACAAGGACTCGTACAGACCTAGAAAAGAGGGGGAGGAAGTCCTGGGACCGGAATTCCCATACTTAAGTGTGATAGAAACACTCATGTATTGAACAAACTGTACTAGACCGGACATTGTATTTGCCGTGAACCTATTAGCAAGGTATAGTACAGAACCTACCAAAGGCATTGGCAGGGAACGAAGGACATCTTCCGATACCTCCAAGGAAGCAAAGAACTTGGCATGTTCTATAGAAAGAACCAAGACCTAACTATGAATGGCAATGCAAATAACGGGTACTTGTAGGACCCGCATACAGCCAAATAGCGAACAGGCTATGTATTCCTATGTGGTGGAACTGCAATTCCATAGAAATCGTCTAAGCAGAGTCTTGTACCGACTTCGACGAACCACTCGAAAATGATAGCACTGTATGAGGCCTCACGAGAATGTGCTTGGCTTCGCGGATGATTCACCACATCCCAAGAGTCATGTGGATTGAATGCCGCACTAACCTCCACTATTATCTATGAAGATAAATGCAGCTTGTGTTGCACAAGTACAGATGGGTTATGTGAAGAATCCTCTCACAAAGCATATCAACCCCAAGTTCTTCTATGCTCATGAATTGCAAAAGATGAACGTAATCAAAGCACTGCATACTAAGTTATGTGATAATCTTGCAGATTTATTCACTAAGTCACTTCTAGCATCTAGCTTTGAAAGGTGCATACGTGGAATTGGAATGGTGAGACTTAGAGAAGTGCAGAATTCAGGGGGAGAATCTTCACAAACTCATTACTAAAGCTTGATCACGAAGATCGAGTACCCAAAAGGTAAATCCCGGAGATTAAATGAAATTGGGTGGATTGTACTCTTTTTTCCTTGACGAGTTTTCCTGAAGTTTCTCGGCTAAGGTTTTTAATGAGGCAATTCGTGCAGCATAACAGAACATGATTCATGTACTCTTTCTCCAAATTTTTCCTACTGGGTTTTTATAGAGTTTTGATGAGACATGGACATGAAGGATGAGTGCCCAAGGGGAGTGTTAAGAAACTGGGCCAGGACCAGGAGCCCTGGCCCAAGGTGGGCTTCTCATCCCAAACCCTAGAAGGGTCGTAGCCTATAAATAGGGGGTGCTATTCATTGTAAAGGATTGATGGTTTGATGAATGAATAAAGAGAAGCAAGAAGTCCCCCTACATCTCTGTGTTCTATCTCTTATTCTGTTCTTGTATGTTCATGCATTGTTCTTACGATTCTGAGTTTGTCTATGAGGTAATCGCTCGGACTGGACTCGCCAGCGACGGTTCCTCAACAAGTGCGACGAAATCTACTACTTCAAAGAACGAGTTGATGCGTGTTGAGTGATGGGTTCCGCACCCCCTCCCGGCTCTCCTCTCACATCCCTCTTCTGCTCCTAAAAATTCTCTAACAAAGAAAATCACCCCATAGAAACAAATTAACTACTAAAATTTTAAATCCTTGTCCCAACAACTATGTCCTCTCCCTGCGACAAATTCTTTTCCATGGGTCTCCATCATCCTCTTCTTATTCTCTCAGCTTTCTAGTCGCCACCAACAAATAATGTTGTAATAGATGTTGTCGCTAGGTCATCCTCTTCATCTCCGTTGAGAAAGGCCACCTCTACCAGCACAACATGATCCAATATGTCCAATATAGGCTGGGTGTGCAAAGCTAATTAAGAGTGGTGTAAGCCAAGCTCAGTGGCAAAGACCGGGACGGAGCTTGACTAGGCGCTGCAGCGGAGTCGAGTGTAGCGCAGGTCAGGCCTAGCGACATCAATTTTAGCTCATACAATTTTTTATCCGTATCAACGCACATGCATTAAACTAGATATATGTTTGGAATACCACTAACTCGTTGACTGCTAGTCTGCTAGCGATCGACGATCGTACGCACTCACGCAGGCGATGGTTATTGAACAAGAATGTACTTGGACGCACACAAGACTTTGCTGTATGTATTTCCATATATAGATTACAAGTGTACACGTTTGAATACAAACGGAAAGCAAGTACAAACAGAAGATAGAGTTGTTAAACACAAGCAGACCTATTCTAACGCAGCAGGAGGGAGTCCAGCGCTAGATAAGTTTGTGAAAATATCTGCAAATTGTGGTGATGAAGAACATGTAGAACCCTGTCATCTCCCGAGGCAACTTTCTCACGTACAAAATGGATGTCTAGTTCAATGTGCTTTCGTGAGCTTATGTTGGACGGGGTTTGAATAGAGGTACACGGCACTAACATTGTCACACTATATCACGGTAACCTTGGGCAATGGACAGTGCAGCTCATGAAGAAGTTGCCACGGCCAACCGGTGCGAACGGTTCTGTACTCGACTTCTGCGTTCGAACGAGACACAGTTGTTTGCCTCTTGAACGATCATGATACAAGGTTATCACCAAGAAAAACATAATATCCTGAGGTAGAGCGCCGTATGTCGGAGCAATCAGCCCAATACAGCTTGACGAAGAGGAGCCGTAGGGATGGCGGCCATGATCAAGCGTGCCATTGATATAACGTAAGATGCGCTTGATAAGCTGCAAGTGAGGCTCACGAGGATCATGCATGTGGAGATACACTTATTGCATGGCGTAGGAGATCCAGCCAAGTGATGGTGAGATATTGGAGAGCTTCGACGAGACTCCTGTAGTTGGAAGGATGAGCGATAGGAATCCCATTGGCTAGTAGTGAAAGTATATAGACCTCTAAAAATAATTTTGGTAATTAATATCAACAATATGTATTATGGGACTAACATATGTGCTAAGATATTTAAATATTTAGTCCTAAAATTTGAATGATAACATAAAGAAGGCAATGCAAAGATGGTAAACAATCAACATGGCTCCAAGGGCACCAAGCAAAGGTATTTTATATAGCTTAAGAATCTATTTACAGTTTTTACCAATCTCGGTATTTGGAGAAAAGATCGGATTTGTAGGTTAGACGCCGTACTATAAAGAGGGATCGTGGATAATAGCTTGAAAGTTTATTTTCTGCCATTTTGGTGAACCATGTGTCATACATTGCATTTGGTTTTGCATCTTAAAAACTGTTCAGAAAAATCAATATGACCGAAGTTGATGAGCGATACTACCGCAAGTCGATAGTATCAAATTCTAGTTGGTAGTACATTTATTTCAGAGAGCCTATTTTTGGAGTGTTCATCTCCTCTGACAATCGGTATGACTGCATTTCTTAAGCAGTACTACCGGTGTGCGGTAGTACCAAAGTTTAGTTGGCGGTACGTTATTTCCAAAGATGATGTTTTTTGTATTTCTCAAAACCTCTTAAAATCGGTAGTTCCGTTCTAGCCGAGCGGTAAAGTTTGTGAAGTGGTGTTGTGCTCACCATCTCTAGAGAGGAAGAAGAGCAACTCTAGTGTTCGAGAGAAGTGCTCGTGTGGAGCTGACATGATTCATTCAAGTTTCTTCAACATGGATTAGTGAAGACCCACTACTATAGAAAAGATCTTCACAACGGTTCAAAAACGTCGTCACGGACGGTTTTGTGAGCCGTCTGAGTTTATGAGTCTGTAATGACATGAGGTCATCACATACGGTTTTCGAACCGTCTGTAATATATACTATCACAAACGGTTATTAACTCAAAACCGTCTGTGCTAATCGACTATCACAGACGGTTTGTAAATTAAACCGTCTGTAAGAGATGATGCATCATAGATGGTAACAAACTCAAAAAAACACTCGAGTACTCCCTAACAAACCCCTTCTGTTTATTGGCTAGCCTCAGGAAATACTAGCCATACCCTCTGAAACAAGCTGAGACATAACAAATTGTATACATTCAATTCACATTCAAGACATGGTTTGGCGGCCATGTCTTGCTCTCTGTTCTGGCCAATTCCCAGGGTTTTGTCGTGCGCGCGCGGGCTTCTAGCTGAGGTGCTGGAGTTTGCGAGTTGGATCACTCGGATCCCTTCCTTTTTATTCTTGAGTTGTTGTGCTCTCGGGGTGAAGGATCAACAGGGTTTGGTTGCTGCCAACCTATTCCCTTTATCTTAATTACTGCTGATTGGTTGCGTCGAGAGGAGTAGATAGATTCTGCTGCTGTTCGGTTGGGAACACGGTTGTTGTTGCTGTTTGGAACTCGTACAAGAAGACAGGGTTACAAGCATCCACTAGTATACTGGAGAAGCTAGTATTGCTGCTGCTTGCAGTTTGGATCGATAAGAGGAGATTGCTGCTGGTTTCCAAGCCGTGGGATTCTCTACTACTGTTGGTTGTTGGCGCCAGAAGATTGGAGCTACAGGTGTTGGCAGAGTCAAGAGAAGGGGAGTTGGGGTTGGGCTGTACGTGCATGCATGTATACATCTCAATTCAGTTGGTGACCTGCGTCGGAGAGAAAGAGAAGGATTGCTGCTAATTGCTTGTTCACGGCGTGGAGTTTATTTGATACTGTGAGTGTACCGTGAAAGATTTGCCCAAACATCCGTGTCCACTAGAATTGTACTAGTTGGGCCACACCAGTGGAGTACCAAAAGAAGTACTGCCAGAACAAGTAATAGGAATTGATGCACCATTACCAACAAGAACACGAGTGGATCAGACTGGAGATAGAGAATGGAGTTTACCGTGGTACGAGACCATGTGTGCCGATGCGCCGTAGTCGATGAACCAGTCACCGCCTGAGTTGTCCTGATGGGACAGATTGTTCAAGCAGCCTGATCCCAGGCGTGGCCACTAGTGGAAAAAGACGTCGTTGCTGGTGTTCCGGGGAGAAAATTACAATAGACATAGATTAAAATTACAGTAAACACATGATCAACGACTGTAGTAGATATATACCAAATATTGCAGTAGATACAGAATCAATAATTGAAATAGATATATTCTAAAAATTATAGTATACACATAACTAAACTACAGTAGACACAAAATCAACAACTACAGTAGACATAAAATCAACTACTCCGGTAGGCAGGTTTCTTCTGCACTCTGTAGAATTCTCACAACGCCGCCTCGACACTAAGCGCGAATCATCTCATTGGCCCTCTGCACGCGCCTGTGTTGTGAAAGGCAATCACTGATGAATCATTCATTTAGGCATGGATACCCTACAACACTAACTACTTGCTTGCTTTCCACCATCACAATCGAGTCACATCACATGGTTCAATTTGTCACGTGAAGAATTTTGCTTCCTATGGTTCCCTGTTCGAATCCTTTAGAGCCGGGTCCTTTCCTTTTTCATGAGGCATGAAACTAGATGATTGCACGCATGAGTGAGGAGGCGGCGCATGAGGGTTGTGGCAGATCGGGAGTACCAGCGCATGGGTTGGGTGCGGCGCGGGTTTGCGAGTACAAGCGCACGTGTCGACGTGGGTGGGATCGGCGAGGCAGCAAAGAATGGGAAAGGGATCGTCTGCACATCTACAGTGAATTGGTATGAGAAGCGACTTCTACCGTTCAATCAGAAATTAAAGGTTTAAATCAATCATTATAGTGATTTTTGCTACAGATCAATCGCTACGGTACAGATCACACTGTTTTTTAAAAAAAAAAAGGGGTAAACCTAGCTTTTATAGAAAGCATATAAGAGTTCATACAAAGGGTGAAACTAAACTACTGGGACAACCATTTTACAATTCAAGCAGAAAGAGGAAAAACTACATTCAAACTAGAGTTTATAGTACGACAATCAAGATTATCCAAGTTACAAAAGCATTTAGACCAGTCTTCAGTAGCCTTCAAGAAACCATCCAACTTACTACGTTCAACCCCGCTGGTGAGAACTCGCAAATACTGCAAACAAGATAGAAATTTCAAAATCACATCCATAGGTTGCCAAGAAAAAACCCCCTCAATCGTCATTTTGTTTCTAACTTTCCAGATATTCCAGGCAGAAACTGCAAAACTAAACAAAATGGCATTGTAATCAGTAGCCCCCCTCCTATCTAACCAATTCAATTGGAAATCTTCAATAGAAACTAGAGCACGCTCCCAATTAAGCACCTCTTTGATACACAGCCAAAAAAAAACTTGCCAAAATGTAAGAGAACAAAATGTGATCAATACTCTCTATATCGCCACAAAGAATGCAGTTCGATCCCCCTTTTCAACCCTTTTTACTAAGTTGTTCCAATGTTTAAACTTTGTTATGATAACACTGCCACAAAAAAAAATTAACTTTTAGAGAAACTTTGCTCTCCCATAGCTTTTTTATTTTCCTGCAAATAACACCCCCAAAGACCATCTGTTTATATAAAAATTTAACTGAGAACATTCCAGATTTTTCAAAACAACACACAACTCTATCCATAGTGTTATCAAGTTCAACATCTGTTAAAATATTTCTTAAACTCTCCCATTGAATTGCTTCCTCTTCTCCAAAATCTCTTTTGAAAGTAATATTCCAATTATCGTTAGTCAAACCATCAGCCACACTCATATCAGGGAAAGACAAATACTGAAAAGATTGTTGTATTTAATCTTAAGAGGACAGTCCCCAGCCCAAACATCACTCCAAAAGGAAACATTGTGCCCATTCCTAATCTTATACTTAGCACCCCATTTGAACCAGTTCTTAGCTTTCAGCACTTGTTTCCAGAATTGGGAGCCTCTAAGAACTTTAGCGTCTCTGAAAGCACCTTTGGGAAAATACATGGCTTTTAAAATTCTAAACCAGAGCTCATTATTTGATGAATTTATTCTCCAAATCCACTTAGCTATGAGACAATCATTCATAACCCTAGTGTTAATGACCCTAACCCCCAAATTCTTTAGGTCTGCAAACATAATCCCATTTCACCATATGGTACTTAAAATGATCACTAGCTCCCCTAAAAAACGGGATCTGGTAGTATCCATACGTTTGTGCACCTCCTCACTCAGTCTATAGGAGCCTATAGTATAGGTAGGAAGACTACTCAAACTGCTATTAACCAAAATTAATCTGCCCCCAGAAGAAAGGAAGTTACTTTTCCAGTTACCTAGCTTTTTAGTTAGCTTGTTGATCACATTATCGGTTGCTTGCATTCCAATAGATCTATCTCCAATCAGGATCCCCAAATAAGTCATAGGCAAAGAAGCCATCTTGCAATTAAAAATGTTTGACACTCTAGCAGATTCTTCTTTATTCACCCCAAGCATAAACACTTCACTCGTGTGATAGTTTATTTTCAAACCAGACATCCATTCAAAATAATAAAGAAGAAATCATTTCTCCTCATACTCTAGCATAATCACAGTGTCATCAACATACTGCAAAATGGGAACACCCCCCCCCCCCCCAGCGGAACCAAATGAGAAATCACCCCCTTGATTAGACCATTTTCTTGAGCTCTAATAATGATCTCAGCTAAAGCATCTACAGCCAAATTGAAAAGAAGAGGAGATAAAGAATCTTCTTGCCTCAATCCTCTATAAGTCTTGAAGTATGGTCCAACTTCCCCATTGATATTAATGCTAACCTTACCCCCTTTGACTGTTCTCATGACCTGTTCAATCCAAATCTTAGAAAAAAAAATTCTCATCATTACTTCTTCCAAGAAACTCCATTGTATCTTATCATAATCATTTTCAAAATCTAGCTTCAAAATCACCCCTTTCTTTTTATAACATCTGATCTCATGAGTAATCTCATGAAGAGAAATCACTCCATCCAAAATGTGTGTACCCTTGATAAAAGCAAACTGACAATCATTGATAACCTTATCAGCAATTAACCCCAGCCTATTAGCTAATAATTTGGTCAAAATCTTAAAACTAACATTCAAAAGGCAAATAGGTCTAAACTGCTTTATATTATTGGCCTCTTTAAGTTTAGGAATCAAAGTAATCACCCTCTTTAAGTTTAGGAATCAAAGTAATCACCCCAAATTTAATCTTTTCATATCCAAAGTCCTTTAGAAAAGTCAGTCACCATCCATAGGAACTGGTTCTTAATCACCCCTAGAATTCCTTATAGAAAAAGTTGGGAAAACCATTAGAACCAAGGGCTGAATTGCTTGGTAATTCTTTAATAACTTTCCAATACAGATCACACTATTGTTGCAATATTTTACTACAGTTCATTACAGACCTCTCATAAAAACATTGTTCGCATCGTGGACCTTCGCAATAATACAAAGGATCCGAATCCCGAAAGGATGGGTGGGTTGGCACGGGAGGTGCGCTGATTCGGCAGGAAGAAGGCGTGTCGATGTGGCGCGGGTCTGGGTACCACATATGAGGTGAGGTGTATGTGTCTGTTTGGTTTATGACCTCAGGGAGCCATACCAGAATTTTGGTAATGCCAAAATTGTGGTAGTGCCAAAACCAGGGCAAAAAAAATAGTGTTTGGATTGTAGTCATACCAATTCATGGGCAATACCAAAATTGATGTGTTTGGATTGAAGCCATGCCATAATATGTCAAAATTGTGAGTATGACACGCAGGTCCCGCATGCCATATAATTTTTTGGGATCATTTCCCACAAAATATATCTTCTGTGATAGAGGTAAGATTAAAACCATTTTTAGAAATAAGTTCACTTAAAATAAAAATTAACAAAATTGGTTTCAATGTATTTGAAGTAAAAATGAATTAGTTATGCATTTTAGAAGTTTAACATACTTTTTAGTGTGTCAATAAATGGATTTCGGATTTTATAAATCTTTTAATACTTTTCTCACCGAGGCTGAGCTAGCCTCAGACGCTGACTGGTGGGGTCCAGTGAACCAATGGCAGCGAGACACGCGCGGGAGGAGCGAGAAGAGGAAAAGGGAAGGGGTCGCGTTGAACCGTTCGATTTAGATCGAACGGTCCACATCGATTCGGACGTTCGGACCATCCGAAGGTGTTATCAAGATCAGACCATTCATTTTCAATCGGACGGTCCACCTGAATTGGAGCGTTTGGAAAGTCCAAACGTACCGCTGAGATCTAGCCGTTCAATCTCGATCCAACGGCCGAAGTGAAACGCGCGAGAGGAGCGAGAAGAGGAAAAGGGAAGGGGTCACGTTGAACCGTTCGATTTCGGACGTTCGACTGTCCGAAGGTGTTATGAAGATTGGACCATTCATTTTCAATCGGATAGTCCACCTGGATTGGAGCGTTTGGGAAGTCCGAATGTACCGAGATCTAGTTGTTCAATCTCGATCCAACGACCGAAGTGAAACGCGTGGGAGGAGCAGGCCGAGTGGGCTGCGCGCGTGGAAAGAATAGGGTGGCTAAGGAGGTTTCGGCCCAAGCACTATTTTCTGATTTATTTTGATTTAGCAATTGATTTAATTCTGATAATTCAAAATAGCTTCAGAAAATAGTAAATTAAATTAAAAAATTATGAGAAAATTCACATAAATTCTTTATTAATTTGGGGATGTGACATATATGCACACATACATACATGAAAAATTCACAAAAATTCTTAGAACTATTTGAAACTTAATAAAAATAATTCCAACTTAAAGTTGGTTTTTATTTTTATACAGTAATTATTTTTAAAGGTGATATATATTCTTTTTTGCACTAAAATATGCCAACAGTGATCTTGTTTTGTTGATTAAATGATAAAGAACACAACGGTTCAATCGGATTGCAAATCGGATACTCGGTTTATAAAATATGATCATTTAAAATTTATTAATCAAACTTATCTTGCAATTAATGCATCACTGTGCTACCAAGCCAAAATTTGGTGCCCAAATTTTCAACCAAAACTTTGCAAACAAAATGGCTTAAGAGATTGGGGCAAGCCAAATTTTTTTGGAGCAAAGTCAAATTTTAACTTCAAACCAAATAGTGGCCAAATTGTCAGGTAAACACCAAAATTTGGTAAGACTAAATAGAACACCAATCCAAACAGGCCTTATATATCCCCATAAGACCCTACTCCTGGGCTGCTGAAGTGTCACTGTAAAGGAACAGGCCGAATGACCGGATGACCTTCACCCTGATCAACTTGGCCCATTCAACAGTTTGACAGCCAGGGCAAATGCCGTTTGAGTTTAGAACGATCTTTCTTTTCTTTTCTGTTTTTTTTTTCGGGGGAAGAACGATCGTGTTTGGTCAACCAACTTTCTGACACCAGTTTGCAGCAGAGGCGACGACACCTGTTGTCTCTTGCACTCTTGACTTCAGCTTGGTGTCTCATAATCAAATATCACCTCCTGCTGCCGCTGTGCACATCCGATTCTATTTGCCACTTTAAGAGAAGGTGACATGTTCATAATCACATTCAAATTATTAACATCTTTCAGGGAAAAAAAAGTTCACGCCTTTAATTTTCTTCAGCAAACTTCTCGTTTGTTTTGTCTTGTTCTTGTTGAGGAGACGAGTGACGGCCGAGTTCATTTAGTCATCAGCCCAACGCCCAGAAATCCAGTGGACATGCTTTTTGAAGGCCCATTCGATCCGTTTGTCTCCCACTACCTCACAAAAGAACATTTCATCCGTTACTGGGCCTCATGGCCGAGGAACCCCCAATCCATAAGATCGTACATCATCAGCCCATTTTCTCACCAAATTCTATCATGTTGAACTTTCTTTGTGAAATATTGTGCATCTTGTGCCGGATGTTCGGTTACATCAAGTTACCTTCGTACCCTTGAGTAACTTAATGAAGAAATTATGTTCAACCTAAGCGATTCATTGGACAACCAGTTTGACAGTTTTTTTAATATAAAAAACACAGAAAATATCTTGTAGACATTGGACAACCAGTTTGACAGTTTGGCTGGATCCAATCCTCCTTGATATATGGAAAAGATAGGGGAATGCGGCCGAGCGTGGCTCCGTCGGAGGGGCGCTCGGCGGCGAAGAAGACGAGCCGAGCCGGCTTTGCCGGAGGCAGCACTCGCGCGCTCGACCGCGCCGATGAAAAAGAAGAAGAAGCCGGCCGGAGTACGAAATTACGAATCATCAAGTATACCCAAAGGTCAAAATTTTGACTACTTTCGCAAAAAATAATTTACGACAGATGTTTAGTATTTCTCTCTCTCTCTTACACACATATATATATATATATATATATATATATATATATATATATATATATATATATATATATATATAGTTTTTCCTATTTCAGATTTTACATATCTCACAATGTAGAAAGTATCTTGCGCAACCGAGAGTATGTATATGTAATATACGAGTATATAAGACCATATAGGTGATATTTACATATTTTCAAAGGTGGTATGTATAATTTTTAGACATACTCCTTTTTATGTGTGAATATGAAGGTATTTACAAAATATGCTAAAAACTATGGACTCTCTTGCAAATTTTTCGTGTGGTTCACATTAGAGTATTTTATAATTAGTATATAAGTATACCCAAAGTGATAATTGAGTATGTCAAATTCTTTTAGGTGGTATATCAAATGTGGGAGTAACTACTCCGAGAGTATAAAGTATTTTATATATATATATATATATATATATATATATATATATATATATATATATATATATATATATATATGAATGACTCTTAGAACCTGAGCCCTGTAGTCCTTGCAATCTTGCGTTTGTCTTTGCTGAAGGCAAGATCCGCCTTCACACGTTCCAGCCAACTTTGTGCCAGGGGCGGAGAGAACACATACATTGCTTGATTGGAACCGGCCTTCACATAACCGATACCGGAGGATTTCCTGGGCAGGAGGCGGTACCGGTAACCGTCCGTTACCGGTCAAACCAGGTTTTTTTCAAACGAATTTCGTTTGAATTTGTTTAAAAATCAGTCAAATTTCAAAATTTAAAATTGAAAAACCCGGGAATCCCGGCCGGGATTTTGGATCCCAGAGACCCGCCGGTAAGCGGTTACCGGCCGGATTTTGATTCATTGGAATACTAGTCTTTTGTTACCAAATCACCAGCGCTGGGAAGACACATGCTGCAAAATGGAGTGGGCTGGCTTGGCCTTACCGGCCATGCGATGAAGCTGGGCCTCCTCAGTACAGTCAGAGTTGAGATCAATCCGTCTTGGCAAGGAGAAATACCACAATCCGTTAGTGCGTTATGCAGTTCAGACCATATATTGATTGATTCATCTGAAATACCATCTGTCAGGAGGCGCTGATCGAAGGAGCGAATAGCCTGTTCCCCTTCGGACCTCACAAAGCCGTTGCAGGTTCGTATCAGGCCCTGTGAAGTAACACAATCTTACCGGAAATCTGGTTGGTTGGCTCAGGCACACCACGAGTGTGGGACTGTTCTTCATCTTTAGCCGGAACTCATTTTGCTGGACAAGTACCGGACAGCATCGGCAAATTGTCAAAACTTAAACCTACTCGGATCGTTCATCCAATTCATTTTAAGCCTCGACAACATGTACCACCAGCGAAATCCACAACGTCAGTACAAAACGAAATTTTCTATGAACACGCATCAACAGACAAGATCTAAAGCATAATCGCAAACGTTAATTTACAGTAGTACAGGCAATAGCATTACCAACACTTGATTACAGCCTACAAAGGTAAGTAGCACACCAATGTTTGCACTTACTCTACCTAAGTCACTGCTTGCTAAATGCTACACGATTACATGCGGAGACGCCAGACACAAAAACGACGCCGGCGAGCATCCTCCGGGAGCTCTAACCACTACAACAACGGAAAATTCTACACAAGAACAAACATAATGATCACTTGGCCGTGCAGAATGTCTAAAACCTCATCTGCACCAGCCATGGCAGCTAGATTATATCATTCTAGTTTTTTTTTTTTGGTAAACTATCATACTAGTTGGAGAGCAGCGAATCCCAGTCGATCTCGTAGGACGGGTACTTCTTGAGCACGAAGCCCTCGGCCTCGTCCCACGGCACCTCGTTGAAGTTCAGCTGGCCCATCTCCGCGAGCGGCCAGGCCGAGGCTGAGGCGGACGACGTCTCAGAGCCGTCGTCCACGGCCGAGCCACCGGAGTGCTCGGAGGAGCAGTGGCTGGACGCCGCCGCTGCGGGCGCGTTGATGGGCGTGGCCTTGCCGCCCCGGGCCTTGGAGTTCTTGGACGCGGCGATGGTGTGGCAGATGGCCTGGAGCTTGGCGTCCACGGCGGGGTCGAGCGGGCCCCGCGACGCGGCGTTGTCGGGGAAGTTGAGCCGCGCCGCGTCGCCGCGCAGGCGATAGGCGGCCTGGTCGTAGGCGAGCGCGGCCTCCTCGGCGGTGTCGAAGGTGCCGAGCCAGAGCCTGGTGCGGTTGCGCGGCAGCCGGATCTCCGCCACCCACTTGCCCCAGTGCCGCTGCCGCACGCCGCGGTACAGCTTCTGCGGCCGAGGCGGCGCCGGCGCGGCAGCCGCGGGCTTCATAGGCTGGGCCCGCGGGCCCAGCCCCGCCTGCCGTTGCAGGTGGAGGTGGGCCTGGATGTGCTGCATCTGGGCCGGGCTGAGCTGGGCATGGGCCGAGCCCATGTAGTGGAAGCCGTGGGCTCCGGCGCGGAAAGGCGGCGGCAAGGCGGGGGGGAACGCCGGCGGCTGGATCTTCTGCATCTGAGGCGACGGAGCATCTCGGATAAAAGGCTCGAGTGCTCGCATCAGTTCCCCGGGCCGATCTATAGCTGCCGCCATCAAATATACTAATCTACTTGCAAAATCTTTTTGAGCTTTTTTTTCGAAAAAGAAAGAAAATAAGATAGCCTGGCTCTTTACCAAAATCGAAGAACAGGCAGACAAATAAAAAAATAGAAGTTTTTTCAGATCTAGTAATCACTACACAAGGAGCACAAGGAGGTGTAGAAAAATAACCCCCTCTTCGCTATCTAAAAATCTAGAGAGAGAGAGAGAGAAAGAACAATCAGAAACCCAGAAACTAAAAGGCTCTGGAGCTCTGTTCTTGAATCCAAGAAGTTAAAACAAGAATAAGAAGATTGATCCTACGACGAGTAGATTGCGAGAGAGAGAGAGAGAGAGAGAGAACTGTACCTGGAAGACGCAAGAACTCTCTCAGATCTAACTAAGCTGAAACTACCTCGCTCAAACCTCACGGAGATGGTGGATGGTGGTGTGGGCGATTAGGGATTGGTTGGCTTGGTTTGGAAGTGTTCTTGTTGCTGTGGAGGTTTCAGTCTTGGCTTGGGGATTTGAGGGACACCAATGGAGCTCTTTTATAGAGCCAATCTTATCTCATTTAGCGTACTAATCACCCGGCTAATCGCCTCTTTTGTCCAAAGGCTCCACGCCCGAAGCTTCCTCAGCCTCGCTGACGGGTGGGCCGCGGGCCCACACGGTTGGAACATCGCGCCTACTCGTCGTGGTGCCACACAGGTCGCGAGGCCAGTGGAGCGACGCCACGTGTCATGATCACCGGCAGTGCGGGGGAGGCGACCGGGTGGTGTCAGTTCTGTTTACGTGGCGCGGATCGATGCGGGCGTTTGGGTGTTCGCTGTTCGATGTGTGGTACCTGCTGATCGGTAGGCGCTGCTCGCGTGTTTTAGTGAACACGCAAATGGGCAGACAGTACTGCGACGACGTGAAGAATTGTTGTTGATTTATTCAGAAAGTGTTGTATTTAGCCCGTTTACGAAAGCTTATTGGGTGGACACTCTATCAAATAAAGTCCAATTTAAGACAGCCGGTTCACCGGGCTTGTTAGCATAATTTAGTTCTACGTAGTTTATTATATCACGAAGCCATCCACCTTTCCCTATATAAGATGGATTGGGGGCTATGCATTGTACACACAAATTTATAGGTAAAAGAGCAATAAAGTTGAAAAAAAAGCTTAGGACTACAGCTTGTGTATTATATTCTACTTTTGTATTCTTGTGAGTTGAGTGTTTGATCATCAGCAACATAACCCCAAATATACAACGGAAAGAAAATTATCGTTGATTCATGATATGTTTCAAATTTTTTATGCCCCAATTGTAAGCCTCGTGTTGGAGCTAAAAACTTCCCACGTAAAGAAAATCTGATCACTTTCTAGATGACGATATCTCAACTTTCCCATGAAAAACTTCACAATGGGTCTTGCCAATGATTTACTATCGATCTTATGAAATAAATGCTAAGGATACGGTACTCGAAATCACACAAGAAGAGGTAGTGGCTTTTTTTAGATAGGTTCAGACCTTCTCCGGAGAAAATAATAACCCTGTTGTTGTGTTCTTGTATTGAATATGTTTATAGAATGAAACAAGCCACCGAAACTAAGTCTAATGGCTTCTAGATGGAATGGATCCTCTTCTTTATCCACCGACGTCACCCCTTATATAGCTTTTGAATGGGTGGCAATTGCTATGCGTTAGGAGGCGTCTTGATGGTTGGCCAATTGCGCAATTGGCTACGGTTATTGTCAGAGAGACACCTACACGTTTGTCACGTGGTTATGCCGGAGATAAAGAGAACTATGTGCAGTTATGTTAGAAAAAAACAACATGTGTATTAATTATCATACACGAATGGGCACAGTGTACAGAGTCCCTAGTCGATAAGGTTCACATATATGTGAGTTTTATCGATCATAGGGTTGTCGTAATTGATCTGGTCGTAGCAAAACTCATGACCATAAAGTGGTCATAGCAAAACTCACGACCATGGGGGTGGTCGTGATAGACATTGACCATAAAGTAGTAGTAATGTTCTCTGACCATGGTAGATTCTAACAACCGGGGTATCTTTGATAGCCCATAAGGATACCATTATCCATATTAAATATTATAGATAATTAGTTTCATCAATTGAGGATTATTGAATCCTCGTCGGTCTGTTTGGTACATCTCCAGATTCTGGTTTTTCTGCTCCTGCTTCTCCTAGAATCCACTCCTGTGATAATTTGGAGCTGTCTTAGCAAAGCGTTTGGTAAACAGGCTGGCTCCAAAAACTCTAAAAGAGAGGATTGGAGGCAAAAGACCATAGTACCCCTAATTGTAACACTTAAATTGTATTTGTATCTTTGCATTTCTACATATTTTTTGAAATTTCTTTACAGATTTCTCAGGATCGAGTCAAATTGAATGTGATACCATAGGAATGTATATGAATGAGATGAATTCATATCAACTACTAATTATACACCAAATAAATGGGAGAAACATTGCACATCGATCACATCCCTCTGAACAATTATAACCTAGACAAAATGTTCATTGTGCATTTGACATCAATCATAAATTGTTAACATACATATCTGAAGATTTTCATGTTATACATAATATTTGCACATTCTTTTAAGACAATGATGTCAATTCAGCACGTGTATGATAGTTTCATAAATCTTTGAACATATGCTCTCTGAACTATTATGACAAACCTTATCTCTGAACTACTAGAACAATTGACATCTCTGAACTATCAAAACAACTTACATCATCTCTTTCAGAACAACTAGCAACATTTCATCTCTGAACAACTAGGCAATTGGCACAACCAGCTTGCAGTTGAAATTCATGCCTCAGGCCTACCAAGTGTAGAAAAGAGATGATAAGAAACAAATTTTACTTCTCTGAACTCGTCATTACAAATGAATTCCGCAGTCAGCATCTACACTAACACTAGTGAATTCTATATGCATGAGAACCATTAAAAATTATCCTCAATTGTATAATCATCCTCTACTAGCAATCTCCCTCCCAATCAAATTTTACGGTACATTCTACCGGTAGTATATAGTGGTAGCATAAATTAAATCGATCATTGATTTGTTAATGGTATAATAGACTTTACTTTGTATTTATAATTTTTCGTGGGGTATTATGGACTTTTCCAATTATGGTTGAAAATATTACTCTTATGACATGTGATCCCCACATGGGCAATTATAATTCTACCCCCTTGTGATGCTACTACTCATACTACCAAGTATAGTAGTATACCTAAATACTAACTAATTTGAACTATTAGATCAAAAAGAATGGACGACTCGTATTAAATTGAGTGTATTGTAAAAGAGCTCAAAAAATAACACCAACTACAAAACATCCTCCACTGCCAATCTTCCTCCCACTCAGATCTGGAGCAAGCATAATCATGCATTCCAGATGTAATTTCCTTCCTCGTAGCGATACACAAAAATTAACGCCAACAATATGTGAATCATTCCATATGTAATCACTAACTACCCCCTATTTCCCTCCTCAAAACCACACACTGAACCGAGTGTCATGAACATTTGCTACGAACAAAAAAATAGATCTAGGCAAATAAATGAAGCTATGGCTAGCTGAAATAGCACTGCTGGTGGTTGTCAAGTCGATTTTGTGGACGTGGATGGTAAGATTTGGGGGAGGCGAAAGCTAGGGTTTGGGATAGGCAGAGAAATTTGGGTTTTGAGGGTGTCGTACCTGTACAGGAGGAGGTGCATGTGGGAGCGAGGTCGCTAGCCGCCGATGGTCACCGTGGTCACAGAGGTCGTTGCCTTGGTGCACGCTCGGAGTCGCCTTGTGCTCGCTCAGACTCCAGTCGCGCAGAAGGGAAACGTGAAGCAAAGGGGTACGCGGTTTGGGCTCAGGGTGGGGAGGGGTGAGGGGGTAAGTGAGTGGCATTTTCCAGGTAAATAACACCAACTTCAAAGGGTATTTTTGTTTCAGTCAGCTGGCTCCTTGTGATAATATGATAAGAGGTCACTCCGCACCCACAATGCAATTTCTACTCTGCTTGAACTAGAAGTAGGATCGAGTGTTTTCTCGGAATGGGGTGTTTTGCTCAACTCCATCGGATCCCACTGAGAAGCTAGGATCCAGAGCTGTACAAAACAGGCCCATAGTGTCTTCTTGGCTGAGCTCCGGCTCCACGCTTCAAAGGTTGAAGGCAAACCTACCTAGCTAAATGCTTGGAGCCTCGGACTCCGATGTTTAGCTCCTATGGAGATTCTAGAAGGTGAAGTTGGGTTTAACAAAGGAGTAGTGAAGCCTGATGGAGGCAGCTTTGATTTCTCCTAAGGCCATCGAGATGAAAAGTTACAAACTCGCCCTTACCGATCATTGTTGGCCTTTGAGACCATCAGTCGTCGGGGGTAAACTTTGAATCACGTCATCCAGGAAGCTCGGGCATGAGTCATGATCCAAGCCTCACACCTATCGTCATCGATTCACCGAGATTTGCTATTGGTCCCAATGAGAAGTAGTGGTGGCCAGATGGGCCGTGCCGACCAGGCCAGCACGAGGCACGATATTGTTGGCCCGATCTAGGCACGATATGGCTTGTACTATTCATGAGCCGTGTCGACCTGGCACGAAGGCCTGTGTCATGCTTGGGCCGCAACCCTAGCATGGTGGGCTTGCCCAGCATGGCACAAACAGTGTTGGACTGGTCTGGCACGGCACGAATAGTGACGGACCATGAAAGGCATGACACAAGCCCGACACGATCCATCTAGCCTGAGTGCGGAGAGGCCGAGCCAGCAAGCCACCAAGGGAGGGGCTAGGAGGAGAGGAGGGCGGGATGACGCCGGTGCGGAAGAACGGGCCGGCGCGGAGGAAGAAGGGGGAGGAGAGGGAGGAAGAGGAGGAGGAGGGCGGAGCGGCACCGGCGCAGAGGAAGAAGGGGCCGACGTAGAGGAAGGAGGAGGAGAGAAAGAGGAAGAGGAGGACGGGGCGACGTCGGCACTGAGGAAGAAGGGGCCGACGCGGACGAAGAAGGAGGAGGAGAGGAAGAGGAGGAGGAGGGCGGGGTGGCGCCAGCGCGGAGGAAGAAGGGTCCGACACGGAGGGAGAAGGATGAGGAGAGGAAGAGGAGGCAGTGCGGTGTAGGCCAGCGTGGAGGGAGGAGGCCAGGAGGAGAGGAAGCGGCATGATAGGGGCTGGTACGGAGGGGGAAGGCTGGGGGAGAGTAGGAGGCGTCGCGGAGGGAGGAGGCTAGGAGGGGTGGTACTGACGTGGGGTGGCGTGGAGGTGGAGGGTAGCACTGCCATGTGTGGCAGCCGGCAGGCGAAGTGGCAGAGACGCAGGGGCAGGGCGCGGATGGTAGTGCAACACAACAGCAGTGGGGGAGAAAAGGGGAGGCCAAGTGGGCTACGCTGGTACAGTGGGTTGTGCCTGGCACAGCACGGCCCGAGGGAAATCTGCTTGTTGGGTGATTTCTAACCTTTCTTTACCGTTTGAGGCTTTAAAAATAGCAAAAAATTCAAAAAATCATGAAAATTTTATATAAATAGCCACCATACCCCCCTCCATTCAGCACCTATCCATTCCTCAATCTCTCTTTAAAATTCTGATGTGCAAATTCAAATTCGTTGTGAGATCATTTGGCAAAATTCAAAAAAATTGTTCCAAAATTTGAAAACTCAATTTCCGGCAGCAAGTCAGCAATAGAGGTACAATACTATTTTTGCACAATTTTATTATTATACTATGATAAAAATAATAATAATGTTAGTTTCAATTTTGCAGTTTTCGTTATGGAAAATTACGATAGCTTTGCTCTTGATGATTATGGACTTTTACCAGAGGAAGTTGCATCCATGGAGGTTGCGGATGCCTGAAACCAACCGTAGTTGTTAGCAGAAGGGCAAGGCAGAGTTCCGTCATCAGGCTCCACGACAACATCTTCGTCGGCAACCACCAGAGCAAAGAGGTCGAGGCCGTCTACATTGGGAGTGTGGGAGAATTTCGACAGGATAACCAAGCCAGACGCACAGGAAAATGAGGTACTATATGCTATTTGCAAAATTTGTCGTCAAGAATTGTCTGCAAAGTCTATAGGAGGGACGGGGCACTTGCAAAGGCATGCTACAAGATGTAAGGCCAAGCAAGGATGGGTGATGAGGCAGATACAGCTGCAGTACAACCCCAACGGTATAGTACATAGCTGGAACTACGATCCTGAGGTAGCCAGTCAATCTCTCGGTTGTTCAATTGCTTCCGAGGATTTATCGTCAGGCTTTGTGGAGTCTAATGCTTTCAAACTTACATTAGAACAACGCATAATCGTAGATTTTCTTCTGTTTCTAGACAGACAACAAGTAGGGATCTAGTACAATACTATAATGAATGTCGTGATAAATTAAAGGATAAATTTGCTACGTGCACATTTTCGATGGCCCTAACCTCGGACATATGGAGTGGACATGCTAGGGAGGATTATCTTAGTATAATTGCTCATTATGTTAATGATAACTGGGTAATGGAGAAAAGAATTATAGGTTTTAAATTAATTAATATAGCACACACGGCTAAGAATATTGCGGACTGTATTATCAAAGTCGTGGAAGACTTATGTCTTACAAACAAAATATTCGCAATTACTCTAGACAATGCCGCTGCGAACTCTAAAGCTATGGATATTCTTACTCTAGTCTACAGTACAAACGCCCATTCCTTCTTGCTATATCAGCGATGCGCTTGTCATATTATTAACCTTATAATCAAATCTGGTTTGAAGAGGTTGGATGTGTATCTTAAATCTTTTGCAGTGCGATATCTTTCTTTAATAATTTTAACATAAAAATAGCAACATATAAGATCTTCTGCAGTGCAATGGGTGTACGTCCAAGAAAGTTCGATTTGGACATGTCGGTAAGATGGAACTATACTTACCTAATGCTTAAGAATATTTTACCATATAAGAACATTTTTTATGTTTCTATTCAAATGCACTATTAGAGCACTGACGGTAATATACTATTGATCAAGCAACATTGGTTCGTTGTTGACAAGATACTACAAAATTTTTTTAAAAAAATTATGAGACCACTGTTGCTTTATCCGATGTCTACTATCCACATCTCCTATCGTTGTGCATGGTATTTTACAGATTGCTACTCAATTGAAAATATATGAAAATGACCTAGTTTTACGCGAGGCTATTGTTGCTATGAAAACTAAATACCTTAAATATTGGAGAGAAATCCCTTTCCTATATACATTTTAATTCATTTTAGATTCTAGAGCTAAAATTGAAGCATTTGCTAATGTACTTGATCTTCTTAGTAATGCTATAGTGCTAGACTATACTGACTATTTTGCATAAATTTGTTCTCGATTACACGAGGTTTACCAAAGGTATAAAAATAATTTCTCAAGAGTCCGCTTGCAACGACCTCCAATAGCCCCTCACATCAAGTAGCAAGATAAATATGTGGGGCAAGATCTTCGATGACTCTTCCTCCAAGTTCAGGTCTTCTTCTTCTACAGTGTCGCCTGCTCATCCAAAAACAACCCTAAGGAGTGAAGAACTATCCACCTATCTAGACAGCGATACGGTGGATTTTAACTCAGAAGGCTTCGAAATTTTGCAATGGTGGCATGCCCATAACTTAGCATATCCCGTGCTATCCATACTTGCACGTGATATCTTAATTGTTCTTGTCTCGATGGTTTCATCCGAGTCTGCTTTTAGTCTTTTTGGAAGAATATTGGAGGAGAGAAGAACATATATCACAAGTGAGATGATGGAGATACTTCTTACCGTGAAGGACTGGGAACAAACTGATTCGCGAACACAACACCCTATGCAAAATACAGAGTTATCGGACGTGTTCAAAAATCTGTACCTCGACAATGATCCTTAGAACAAAGATGTATGTAGAGATATAGGTTGTATTCTTTTTCTTTGCTAAGGTTTTCTCATGTTGACTTTTTACTTGGCAAAAAAAATTACGAGGTAGTCATTTTAATATTGATAAAGCTATTTGTTACATTTTCAATATGCTTGTCTCATTTTTTACAACTTTCATGTGTATTTATGAATTCTACACATTTTTTTGAATTTTTTAGTTTTTCGGGCCAAGTGGGTCGTACATAGCCCGATGGGCCAAACGGGCATGTGCTAGCACAACACGTTACGACTGCCCTTTGGGCCATGCTTGGGCCGCCACCCAGGCATGTGGGCCGGTCCGACACGGACGATTCTTACACGGGTCAGAATGGGTCGTGCCAAAATGGGTTGTGCCCAGTCGGACCCGTGTCGGGCTACTCATTTGGCCAGCACTAATGTTTTAGATTTTTCCCCGGGAAACCTCAGGTTTTGGGGCAAAATGTATAAAAAACACCATGTACAGCACCTGGGCCATCAAATACATGGTATTTTCGAGTATATACATACATTGATGGCCCCATAGTACGCTCGGTCGCGCCGCTGTGTAACCGGTTGTCGTGACGCCGCCTCCTCGGTCGCCTGTGTTTTGTGGTACCTTTGCCCCAAAACCCGAAGTGGAAAACTGTTTCTTTAGGGAATTATTTTCTGAATTTACGTGTTTAGAGAGTGGAAAACTGTTTTTTCAGGGAACAATTAATTGTTTATTATTTATATCATAAGACATACTCAAAAGTTGAAACTAAGGCCAGTCTCAATGGGGATGTCATGAGAGTTTTATGGATATTAAATAGAGTGACATGTCAGCAAAAAGTATTGTTTGCATGTATCGAGAAGAGAGAGATGATTGGAGTTTCATGGCCATGAAACGATACGTTTTAACTTATCATATAGTTCATGTGACACAATTGATCGCGAGATCTTACAAGAATTCTACCCTATGAAATAGTGAAATGAAAGTGTGCATCGAGAGAGTCTGTTTATTCTATTACTAATGATATCACGTCTTGAAAACGGTGGAATGAAACTTTGCACTGAGACTGGCCTAATAGTAACTATCAAATGCAATAAACTTCTCTTGGAAAAAGAACAAGAACACACAATTGCAGAATGAGCTAGATATCATAGATACACATAATGGGAATCCTCGGAGTGCTAACATGCCTTTGATTTTAAAACGGATAATAGAGATGCATGCGTGGCTGTATATGTAAGTTTAGGACATAGGCTTAGTAAGGATACCGTTGGAGAAATGTGAACCTGCTAATTATTTGTGAACAGATCTTTGGGTAAAAAATGCAAGTTGTTGAGAACAGGTCATGGACTCAAATCTCCACCACATGATTACCCACAGTTCGCCTACAACTCATAACTTATAGTCTGTACCACACCACTGCTAGCTTTCGATTTAGACAGTCTTCTCCTAGAGCAATCAGTTGCCTTGGTAATAATTTGGCCACAACGGATTGCCTCAGAGATATACTTCTCGTCACAAATACGTCGTTCTGGACGGTCTCCAAAACATAACATTAATTACTAATTTCTATTGTAATATAGTTATAACACCCGATAAATTATAATATTATAAAAAATATTTTTCAAGATAAATTTATACATATGATAAATCATATATCAAATCTAAATATTTAATAAGATATCTTCCAAGAACAACTCAAAAGAAAGGAGAAAATTTTGTGCTGAAAACTCTGCTTATCGTCCTATCATTAGCTACCTAAAGCTTCTAAAAGTCAACGTAAGACAACAAATAGCATGAGGAAGACTGCAAGTCTGATTGTAAAGTCATTCATTCACATGGTGGGTCTCATAATCTTTTCTTGTTCTTGTTCCAAAATACCTTTCATTTGATTACAAATAGCATCAGGAAGACTGGAAGTCTGATTGTAAATTCATTCATTCACATGGTGGGTCTCATAATCTTTTGACTAGACATCTTGTTCTTGTTCCAAAATACCTTTCATTTGATAACTCATTTTTTATGCAGAAAGCAATGATCCTCCATGTTCCTCCCGCGGAGCCTTCGCGGAAGGAGCATGCCGGAAATTTCCACTGTTAGGACCACAGCATGGGCCAGACATGGTTCTCCATAGGCCATAGCCCACTGAAAACGCTTATGCGTCTCAATAAGAAAATTCATCACGGTCACGGCGTTTTTTATATCTTTCCCCTTCATTTTTATATGCACAATGTCATATTTGAATATGAACATCAAAGGGTTTTTTACTTGTATTTGTTATATTGACTCATACAACAAACCTTACCTAATCGAAAAAAGAAAAAAAATAGAGTAAATTTTAGAAAACCCTAGGTTTTGAGGCAAAATGTTCAGAAAACCTCGGGCTTTAGGGCAGATGTAACACAAAACCCTAGGTTTTAGAATTTTTTTTAAAGAAATTCCAAATTTTTGGGCAAAATGTATAAGAAAACACCATGTACACCACCTAAGCCATCCAATACATAGTATTTTCGAGTATATACACACATTGATGACCCCACAGTACGCCCGATCGCACCGCTGTGTAATCGGTTGCCGTGCCGCCGCCTCCTAGGTCGCCACATTGATGAGAGAAGAGAAAAAATACCATGTTTTTTTTATTACGTGCTGATATCTTGCACAAATCTTGGAGAAAAATGGATTGTTAGGTGGTGTACTTGGTTTTTTTTAGTGAGGCCCAGCGCACTGAGCGATAGAGGAGGCGCGCACGATGACCGATTCTGTGCATGTGCGGTCGAGCATCTTGTGGAGCCCATCAATGTGTATATATTCAAAAATACCATATATTTGATGGCCCAAGTGGTGTACATGGTGTTTTTTTTTACATTTTGCTTCAAAACCTAGAGTTTCTTGAAAAAAAATCTAAAACCTGGTGTTTTGTGTTACCTTTGCCCCAAAACCCGAGGTTTCCTGAATATTTTGCCTCAAAACCTGGGTTCCTTGAAAAATAAATTCTAAAACCGGGATTTTGTGTTACTAATGCTCTAAAACCTAAAGTTTTCTGAAATTTGCTAGCCAAGTCCAACTACGAATCACATCCCAAGTCCAACAATGGGTCATTTCATCTAGAGGAGAGAAATTAGACTCTCAATTGATCCGAGACAGCACTTTTATGTACAGAGAGCAACCGCCAACCAGTTATACCTACTCTCTCCGGGCACACAAGTATGCCTATTTGGACATTAACATGGTCTCAACAACACATATTTGACCACTAATTTCTATCATCGTATACTTATAAGACCTAATGAAATTATAATATCATGGAAGTAACTTCCGCAACAAATCAACATATATTATTTTCTTGTGTCCAATCTAGATATTCATAAAGACATTAATAGCCAAAGATTATAAAGTTTGACTGCATTATTAAAAAAACATCGCTCTTTTACGACTGAATGGAGCAAATATGATTAATGTCTCTCTTCCGATCGTACGTACATCGGAGGAAGCAAATTTTCTGGGACGGGACCTCACGGAGAGACCCCTTCTCCCACCGTCCGATTCACCCCACCCCCTTGTCATTGTTCACATATGAACGACATCCACGAAGGGCCTCTAGTGAGACCCCGTTCCATAGAATTTATTTTCTACAGCGGACATCCATAAATCAACCGGAGAAAATATATCCCTAGCCCTACCAAAGAAAATGCACCTATACATTGCTCTCCTAGACGCTGCATCTGTCCATGAAAATTATTTCGCACTCACCTTCAACCATGATTCCGGACATGTATTTTCTAATCAAACAGCTCTCAAGATGAACGCTACCAGTCCAAAGTAGTAAAAAAACGAAGAAGAAAAGAAAAGCGCTGGCTGGCGTACCAATGGAACGACGATTAGTTGCTCCCAGATGACGGTGATTTATTTAGTTGAGAGTTGAGGCATTGGGAATCTTGGTTGGGACTTCACTCCACGGCCATGTGATGTGACTTGTGAGCAATGACTCCGGAGCTGGGAGATGCACATGCCGGACACCTCCTCCTGCCTTAACGTACTCGCTCCATGCGCGCGTCTCTAGGTGCATGAACCGCTCCGAGGTGCATGAACCACGTCCCGGAGCGAGAGAAGTTTATCGAGTTTGAGGTTTCGGATTTTTCTCCTCTCCTCTCTTGGCTTGGCGGTACGCTCTCTTTTGCGTCGTGTTGATAAAATAGTTGTACGAGGCCAGTAGTGCAGCAGTGGTTGCTTTGTTTGCTTTTACGCTCTTGTTTAGTTGGGTTCATGCACCGATGCGAAGTTCGAGATTATTTAGCCTTTTTGTTTGTGGGTATGACGTTTTGGGAAGTTGCTGCTTTGCAAATGCTCCTTGCGTTCCGTTCAGCGATAATAGCCGAACAGCCGAGTAGAACATGTCAAATTGCCTAACTAATATTTTCTTCATATATTCTTTGTATACTTACACAATTTAGTCAGAAGGAAGAAAAGAACTAATACTACTTGCATAATACTTGTTTCACTGTGAGGAACCTCGACACTAAAGATACCAACTTTGGGCCATGTGTCATATTGTTGCCAATGTGCAAGATAGAGGGGGAAAAGCATCCTCCAGATAAACTGATAAAGCACCAATATGTACATTAATTTGGTGAAATGAAATAGTAAGGCTATACATAAAACTACCTCCATCAGTTCCTAAACACCAACAAATTAATTCAGACCAAAAAAAAAAAACACATAATTTTATACAGCTCTAGATCATTCATCTGAAGAAGCTTTCCAGTGCTGCAGCGAAAAACTAAGAGCAGTAAATGCTTCAATGAGCTTCTCTACCGGTTTGCCTTCTCAACAAGTTGAACGATCGCATCTGATGCTCTTCCACTTAAGAATGTACTGCGAAAGCACATTTCGCTAAATAAAGGGCATCACCACAAGCAGTTCACGTAATGATGCTGATGCCTCCTGTTAAACTCTATGAGCCCCCCATATGTTTGGTCTGCTATGCCAACATAAAAGGCCTCGGTGTCTGGGCTGAATGACAAACCAGCTATCTCGCCGAAGAAGTCCATCTCTTGAGATTTGCCATAATCTGCATAAGAATCATAGATATGGACAAAATCCATAGGCTCCGACGTTGCCAAGAACCGCCCATCTGAAGAGAACTTGATACAACGTATCGAGCCCATCCTTCCGCCAAGCACAGCTAAGGACTGTGATGGGTTTCTAATGTCCCACAGCCTACATGTTGTGTCTTGACTCCCAGTGGCCAAGATATTGCCGTCAGGATGCCAGGCAGATGCGAATGAGTAATCCAAGTGGCCCCTAAGTGAACAAATTGCCTAGGAATAGAGAAAAAGGTTACTGGATTAATCTTAACCAGAAACCACTAATCACCTGAAACTTAAGCGAAACATACTCATGCACTTACCTTGCCACACTTGGGATCCACTACCAAGCCATCCTCGTGATCCCCAAGGACAGCAAAAAGTTTCCCGTTAGGGCTCACCGAAACACACTGTTTGAAAAATAAATTTTAGTAAATAAAAAAGGACATAACTATAGGGGATAAACAAGTATGACTGTATGAGCTCCTTACATTCACAGACCATGGGAAGACATAATGCTTAACAAGGTCAAAGTACTCGGTGTCAAAAATTCTGACAGAGCAGTCATTATTAGCAGCCACCAGCCGTCTTGATCCACTGAAAATATACATTCTGTTAGAAAATTGTCAACAAGAACCGGGAAGTAACATATACTGGCTAGAAAAGCATCGAATTTTACTTGGGATCCTGGTAGATCTCTAAAGAGTTCGTGATAGCATTCTCATCATTCGTAACTCTCGTGCTGAAAACAACCCCGTCATCCTCCAGGCGCTATTAAAAACCAAAGAAACTTGTCATGAGTTATTACACGAGACTGCAAAGTAGTACAAGGATATATTTTGCCATGAACATACCTTGCATATAAGCTCCCCGTGAAAACCACCAACCACCAATAAATTATCATCTACAGCCAGAGTTGTGACCTGGACCATTGCAACAGACTGCGAACCATGCCCTCTCTGTCCAGCAACAAGAAAATTTGATAAAATGTTTGAGGCCAAATAACAAACAGAACTAAGACTAGTGGAAGGAGGACATACCTGTTTTGGTATAATGCAATCATCAGCATTGAGTAGCTCAGTGCTTATCTGGTCCAATGATGACCAGTGTGTCACTGATTGGTTGTGCATTGTATAAACATCATGCTTGGTTGTTGCCCAGACCAGATTCCTCAGCTGCAAACTTGAATGTTAGAACTCAGAACTACATTCCTATATCTATATTTATTAGTGCAACATCAGGCATCAAGCATAAGCATGCTGACTTGCTGAGAAGAGATAATATGCCAAATGAGCATATAGTTGTTCACTTGTTCTGATGCAACCATAGAACGGTAAGTTAACATCTGAGTAAAAGAACTTTTAGGTGAAGTTACAACATCTATGGAAATTGACTCCAAGAATTAGTAAAAAACATATAGAAGGCAAAATTTTCCCAACTAGGGAATATGGTGATTGACGAAGGAAAAGGTTTCTTTATTTTTTTAGGCTGACATTGTCAATATAAGTAAATTTCGTACTCCCTCCATCCTGCAATATGTCCAAGCCTACATATGTCCAAGTCTACCATACGCACAGACAAAGGAAGTACTAAATCTAAGAAAATGTTAATGTCATTGGACCATACATACCCCTATTAAAGAGCACACTACAGCTACTCAACCATTTATTCCACATTAAAGGCAGCAGTGTTACCAGGACATGCGAGTCCTTTTTTTTGCCGCGTCGACACGTATCCCCATGATGATACGTGTCAGACTCCTTGCGACTCATATCGAACACCCCGTGGACAGTCCTTGGGAGGAGTAGAAGGGAAGAACTAGCTTGATGCCAGTGTTTGGATAGATCTGTTGCAGAAGGAAGATAGGAAAGAGATGTCGGTGCTCTGGCCTGATTTAGAGAGCTATTAGATGAAGGAGAGTCGGGGGTGGAGTAGTAGTGCTTGGTCGAATGAGCATGTGAAGGAGAATGAGGCTGGTCTGATAAGAAGGAAGAGGGGGTTAAGAAGGCTAGAGGAGCCGAGAGACATCAGCTGTAGTACTTTTTTATTCATTTTTACATCTAACGAGGCATTTGACAGCTTTTGCAGCCCTTTTTGAAAGGGTGAGTGTAGTGCAACAGTGCCTAGGACATTTTGTGGCAATTATATAGCGGAGCTGAGAGACCTCAGTTGTAGTACTTCGTTATTCATTTTTGCATCTAACGAGGCATTTCATTTGACAACTTTTGCTACCCTTTTTAAAAGGGCGCGTGTAGTGCAAGTAGTCTTTCTTGTGACTAGGTGATACCAACAATGTCTAGGATCTTTTGTGGCAGTTATATAGTGTTGTTGCAGTATACCTAAATTAAATATTTTATTGCATAAATCATTTTAAATTTTTTAAAGATAAAAGAATATATGTTAGACGAATCCCCGAATCCTATTTTCTAAAGCTTGCCGAATCAGACACCCGAATCCGAGTTAGATTCCGACACCTGTGTTCGTGTCCAAGTAACACTACTTAAAGTAGGGGTATAGTGGAAATATTGCAATAACTACATTTTGATACCCTCAATGGACTTATATTGTGGGACGTCGCTTCCCAAGAGGAGGGACTTATATTGCAGGACAAAGGGAGTACTTGCAACAGTGCTACTACCGATGGGCTCTGTATGTGCTAGTGTGCTCCACACCCTTCGCAAAAATTAGTCGTAGTGTAATGTGTCTAGGGTACTAGTGTAGTATAATAACTTGAAAGTTCTTCAATAGGCAAGTTATATGTTGTCTAAAGAAAAGTTCTCTCCCACTTTCATCTCTCTCCGCAACAACCCCGACAAGCCATCCTCAAAAACAAACCAGTGACACAGGAGTAGTCCTCTTATCCCATCATCATGGCCTGCTCCCCTTCTCCCCATCCTCACCTCATGTGGGACAAGTCCATGGAACAAAATTTAGCCCATAAGAAGTCAAGAGGGTTGTACTGCTGGTTGCTGCGTTCACATATCAATTTCGCTCTATTTTCCATAGCTATCCTATTTATTATGTTAGCCTCCTATGCCAATGTTCGCACCTGGGGGAGACTCAGAGAAGACTCTGAATTATAAGTAGTTATATTCTATCTATTGTAAGATAACTATGCAATTTCATTTTCCACCCTATGTAGAACTTTGTTCAATGTTATATTGAGATCTTGGAATAGCAGATTGTTGTCTTCGGCTTTCTACGTCTCAAGAATGATATCTAGCCCAGCACGTTGAAGCAGATCCTTCAACAATTTGTGCTGTCCATTTTGCAGCAGCAAAGTGGAGTGTTCCTCCACAATCTTGTGCTTCATCACCTCCAAAAAAAGGGTATGCCATTCTTGCTGAAATTCCTATTTAAAATACTAATCCTTGGGACAGTTGGGAGTTCACTTCTATTAAATATAAAAACAGAAGAACAGTTTCATATTTTTAACAAACAGACTAAAATATATATTAATATACTGGAACCAAAAACAATTTTCTAGATAATTGCTGGTGCATTGTACTAGAATGTCAACAGAGTAAAATCAAACCTGAAAATGTATGATTGATGGCTGAGCACGCCTTGTGCTGTACTGGAAATCATAGTAAGGGCTATCCTTCTCCACTTGTTTGCACCCCTGGAAGACCAAATAGTAAGAAAAACAGAAAGCTGGTCAACAAACAAGTTGATGATATAAATATTTTTCAGAATTTGCTTGTATTGTGAACTTTCAAGAACAGACTGGAATGTGACCATAATAATAATAATGTTAAATCAATTATTTTAGCGAACTATTGCTGATACAATCATGTTCTAATGAGAAACAAAGTAGATCGTGGCATGAGCCTACAACAAAAGCAATATGATCATCTATAGATGCTGGTATGCCAATAAGCAGGTATTTGATAATCTGACTTCCCACATATTTCATTTGAAATAAATGGATCAAACACAGATGTCTCTATGTCTCCATGTGACAACTTGTCATTGTTGATCAGTCTTAAACAATCACATCTTCCAGTATTAGCTGGAGTCCATATACTAGTTTCCTCCCCAATCCCTCAGAATTAGTTGTTTCTACAGCAAGTTGCATCTCCTTACAATTACATCTTAAGCCGCACGGCATTTAAAGTAAAAGGAACAAACCTACAGTTTTTAACAGCATTTCTATTTGCCATGTATACCAGTTTATAGTGCAACCAGAAAGTTATGGTTGTTTCTATTATTTGTGAGGACAAATTTTCCGAGTTCTCACAAAGAAATATGCTTTTAGGTAATTACAGCTGGCTCAGATTACAATACATTTATATGTTTCCTTCAATGTATAAATTTCATGTCACCAACCACATGAAATGGTACAATGCAGGATAAGTGGATGCAGGATTTTGGAGTGTTCTTCTCTTAACATGCTTTATGGCAGGTAAAATATCCGATCTTCCATACTACATGAGCTCATGCAGGCACAATTAATCATGAATTCTTGGTGGTGCTTACTGTTTATCAGTTGTGATAATCGATTGTTAGTGGTGACCACTGACCAGTAGTATTTAAGCAAATGATTAATTGATCAGCAACAACCACGAGTGGAGTGGCTCATAATAAATAATTGTAAGGCAAACCGTTCAATCAACCAAAAGCCAACTCAGCAAGTGGTGATTAGTGATGGTTTTATCCATTGATTTGTGATTTGAATTAAACAGTTGAATTTCAATACATATAACTATTGAGACAAGTTATTTAATCAACTAAACACTATCATACCATCTCAGCCCATTCAAAATCAACTTAAACAACCAAACAAGATTTTGTACCATACTGCCATCATATATACCCAACCAAATAAGCCCCCAGAACCATCTAATACAGGATAAGGTGGTCATCCACATCACTATGGATGAGCTCATGCAACCAACCAGACACAACCTTACCTCCTCCCAGGCCGCGTACCGGTATCCCGATACGTATCGGGTACGGGTACGGCCCCGATACTATCGGGACGTATTGGAATTTTTTTCGTTTTAAAAAAAGAAATACACCCCCAATACAGCCCGATACACCGATACGGCCCAGAAAGAAGCCCAGCCCAAGGCAAAAACTACTGTTGGCCCAAGGCCCATCGTAGAAGAAACCTAACCTTGCTCAATGGCTCCTTGCCCCAGCTACGCCTCCCTCCCGTCTCTTGTGCGCAGTCCTCCAGACCCGTGCGACATGCGCAGTCCAAACTCCCGGCGAGGCGGCGACCAGCGGTCGCGCCACCTCCACCACGCGACCGGCAAGGCGGTGACCAGCGGTCGGCGGCCTTCGACGCTCCCTCCTCCGCGCTCCCTCCTCCACGCTACCCCCTCTGCAGCCAACGGCCGGTGGGGTCAATCCTCTCCAGCGGTCGACTCTCCGACAGGAGGCAGCCGACGGTGCTCCTCTCCGGCAGGCGGCAGCCGACGGTGCTCCTCTCCAGTGGCCGACGCCTCCAGCCAGGTGAGCCCTCCTCTCAGATCTGGTGAGCGGGGTTAGGATGTCGAATTGTTGATGTAGGCCGTTGGGGGAAAGAATGAAGTGGCCGGTGGGGGAAAGAATGAAGTGGGGGTTAAGATGTTGATGTTGTTTGCTGTTGATGATTGGGGATGCTAGGTGTTAGCAAGATACAAGGCATGTTGATGCAGTTGCTGTTGTTAGCAAGATGCACTAGCCAACTAATGTGCTGTTGTTAGCAAGATATAAGGCATGTTGACCTTATGGTTTGTGACTTGGTGTGTTTGAATTATGTAATATGAACTATCTATCTATGTTCTATCATTAGTCATACAGAAGCTGAGTCTTCTATTGTTCATTTCATCTTGATTCTTGGCATCATGGTTATTAAGGCGGTAAGGCGAGGTGAGGCGACCCACACCCCTCACACCTTTTAAGCGGTAAGACGCGAGGCAAGGCGACACCTTACGTATCCTAAGGCGGCAGTGCAGAGCAGCCGGCAGTAGGTTAGAAGTAGAAGAGAAGGCCACAAAAGATCCCCCACAGCAGTTGGACATGGCAGTTGGAAGCCACAGAAAATCCGCCTACCCGGCCGCCTCCTCTTTTATCCCCTACCCGGCCGAGCACACGCGCACACCACACCACTTCGCTTCGTCTTCACCCCTCCGCCCGCGCCACCACCTCCCTGCACTTCCCTTCGCCTGCGCTGCCGCCTCCCTCCACCTCCCTTCGCCCGCGCCGCCGCCTCCCTCCACCTCCCTTCGCCCGCACTGCCTCCTCCGGCTCTCCCTCCGCGGCGCTTCGCCCGCGTCGCCTCCTCTCCCGTTTGAAGCTTCCCTACCCTCGCCCTCTCCCGTCCTCTTCCCTACCCTGGCGGCTGGCGGTGCAGATCTGGGGCAACCGAGCGAGCTCCGGGAGGAGGAAGACACCCCGAGCGGTAGAGTACCCCGGCGGCGCAGATCCAGAGACAAACGACACCCACGGGTGGCGGAGGACCCCAACGGCGCAAATTTGGAGACAAGACGGCGGCGGCGTCGAGTGGTGAAGACGAGGCTTCGATGCAGATCGTGCGAGGAGGCACCTTGTCGACGAACTCCAAGGTACAAGTGAGCTCCCGGCTCCTCTCCTCTCCTTCTACCTCCCTCTCCACTGAAAGCTCCGAGCAGAGGACGCAAGGCGGGGCGACGCCTTGACACCCCGGACCCACCTTACCGCTTAGGCGACGCCTTAATAAGCATGCTTGGCATACATGCTGCCATAAGGTCCATAACTAATGATGTTGCATTTCTATTTGCAGGCCTTCATTAGTTATGGACTTATGGTCCTCATGGCAACATGTATGCCAAGAATCAAGATGATAAATTGATAAATTTACATATATGCCGGACAAATGGAGTAAATTTACAAATGGAGTAAATTTACATACATTGGTAAACCCTTGACTCAGTCTCAAACTTATCAAGTATCTTATTTTATATTTTTACTATTTTTATATATATATATATATATATATGTGTGTGTGTGTGTGTGTGTGTGTGTGTGTGTGTGTACACACACATCCGTATCGCCATATCGGGTTTTTCAGAGAAATACGGTATCGCCGTATCGTACCGATATCGCGTATCGGTGCATCATATGGGGCCAAGTATATGGCCGACATCACAAGGCTAAGGAACAGCCAGCCCTAAAGGCGGCAGGTTAAGAGTCCATTGTATCAAAATAGGAAGATTGCAATTGGTTAAGAGTCCATTGTATCTAAATAGGAAGATTGCAATTAGGAGAGTCTAAATTAGGAAGAGTGCAATTAAAGTCCAAGTCCAGGAAGGATGATACCTTCTATCCCAAGTCAAGTTGTACCCTATATAAAGGGGCGTGTGAAAACAATAGAAACAAGCAAGGATTAGGTATTTGGCCCAATCACTTGCTCATCCTCATCTCCTCGCCTCTCCACCGTGTGGCTAGGGTTCCCCCCTAGCCGCACCTCACCACGACGCCAAAGCGCAACCCGCACCCTTCTAACCTAAGCCTTCCCTTCCGCCTTCGCTCCCAACGCTCTTCACCTGATATCTTAGTATCAGAGCCAACCGTTGCTATATCCACCATGTCAGGCAACGGCGGTAATGAGGATTTCCAACAGGTGATGCGCAAATTCGCTTAGGATATGGCAAAATCCCTCGCTAATATCAATGACCAATTCGCTCGGCACGCCGGCTTGATTGAAGCCAACATCAACCGGCTAGCCCGGCACGATCGGCGCCTGGCACGCATGGAAGGACAGCCCACCAGCGAGGAGGGTGGCGACGACGAAGAGGCCGCCACACGACTGGTGGTCGATGGGGAGCTGCCACCAAGTCAGCGCCGCCCCAGTGAGGGCTCGGGCGTCGCCTCCGTGGCACTCCCCCCTCGCCTACCACCACCGCACCTCCCTGCACCAGGAACAAAACACCGACAGAACCCGCCTCGCTACATCAAGCTCAATTTTCCGACCTTTGACAGCAAGGAGGATCCACTACCATGGATCAACCGCGAGCAATTTTTTCACGCACAGCAAACAACCATGGAAGATAGGGTGTGGCTCGCTACATACCACATGTCAGACGTGGCACACCTATGGTACATGCGGGTGGAGCGCATGGATGGCATGCCTAATTGGCGACACTTCACTGACCTCATCAATCATCGGTTCGGAACTCCCACACATCACAATCTGCTGGGCACATTGACGGGCCTCCGACGCACAGCGTCGGTTGCCGAATTCACCAAAAAATTCCTGCCCTTGTTAGCTCATTGTGGCCACCTCGATGCGGAAGAGCAGGTGATGTTGTTCACAGCTGGGCTTGGTGAAATGGTGAGCCCCTGCAGACAAACGTCGAGCTCCCGAGGCCGACCGACCTGGAGGTCGCAATGGACCTGGCCAGGGCCTACGAACGCTTATCTTTTTTTCCACAGGTCCCAGCAACCTCAACCACATCCTCCACGGCAGCAAGCACCAAGCCATTACTACCCCAAGCAGCAGCGTCAGGGGTGGCGGCGTCTAGCTCGACGGCACCCTCTACGATAACCACGAGTGCGTCGGGCTCGATCAAGCCATTCAAGCGGCTCACGTCGACCGAGATGGAGGAATGTTGCAGCAAGGGCCTTTGCTACAACTACGACAAGAAGTTTGTACTGGGTCACTAGTGTTTCTGCAAGCGTATCTTATGTTGCAGGTCGAACTGGACGAGGAAGAAGTCAAGGAGGTGGACGAGGACGCCACAATCTCCCTCCTCGCTCTCACCGGGATCCGCAAGTCCCAAACATTGTAGCTTTCGGTGATGATTAATAGAGTCCAATTGATGGCCCTGGTCGACTCTGGCTCCACACATAACTTCATCGCCGCTGAGCTCGTCGACCAGGTAGGATTGAAGCTAGCGCCACGCACGGGTCTCTCAGTGGCCGTGGCCAACAGTGACAAAGTGGCAAGTGGCGGGGTGTGCTACTTGACACCTATCTCCATCGACAAAGAAAACTTCATCCTCGACTTTCTCACCATACCGTTGGGCGGTTTCGACATTGTCCTTGGGGTCCAGTCGCTTCATTCACTGGGACCGATTGTCTGGGATTTCAACTGTCTGACAATGCGCTACCAACGCCAGGACCGAGAGATCACTTGACGCGGCATGGCACCGTCTCGGCCCATGTTGCACCTCCACTCAGCATCGGCCACGGGGGAACTCATGGAGGAGCTACTCGCGGAATTCACGACGGTCTTCGACGAACCACAAGGACTCCCACCTCCACGCAGTCGTGACCACCGCATCCACCTCCCTGGCATCAGCACGGTGGTGGTTCGGCCATACAGATACCCGACAACTCAAAAGGATGAGCTAGAGTGACAATGCACTGCAATGTTGGAGAAGGGCATCATTCGGCGTAGCAGCTCTGCATTTGTTGTGCCTGTGCTACTGGTCAAGAAGGATGGATCTTGGCGTTTCCACATCGACTACCGCGCCTTGAACGATAAAACCATCAAGGACAAATTTCCAATCCCGGTGGTCGAGCGGCTCCTGGATGAGCTCAAGGGAGCGAGGTTCTTCACCAAGCTGGACCTCTGCTCTGGTTATCATCAAGTCCGGATGGCTCCGAAAGATGTGAAGACTGCTTTTCGCACTCATGAGGGCTTATTTGAATTTTTGGTTATGGTCGACGTCACAAGGCTAAGGAACAGCCAGCCCTAAAGGCGGCATGTTAAGAGTCCGTTGTATCTAAATAGGAAGATTGCAATTAGGAAAGTCTAAATTAGGAATGTCTAAATTAGGAAGAGTGCAATTAGAGTCCAAGTCCAGGAAGGATGATACCTTCTATCCCAAGTCAAGTTGTACCCCTATATAAAGGGGCATATGAAATCAATACAACCAAGCAAGGATTAGGTATTTGGCCCAATCTCTTGCGCCTCCTCATCTCCTCGCCTCTCCACCGTGCGGCTAGGGTTCCCCCCCTAGCCGTGCCTCACCATGGCGCCAAAGCGCAACCCGCACCCTTCTAACCTAATCCTTCCCTTCCGCCTTCGCTCCCAACGCTCTTCACCCAACACCATGATACCATCTCAGCCCATCCAAAATCAACTTAAACAACCAAACAAGATTTTGTGCCATATTACCATCATATATATAATATACCCAACCAAATAAGCCCCTAGCACCATCTAATACAGGATAAGGTAATCCACATCACTACTGATGAGCACATACAGCCAACCAAATACTACCTTACCTAAGGTTGTATTTGGTTGGCTGCATGAGCTCATGTAGGATCTGGGCGGGCTCACACATGGCGTTTATTTGCCACACAAAGGAGTCATAAAACTGCATGAGATCATCTAGGCTTAGTTAACCATGCAATTGACAAACAATTGCATGATTGATCACTGTTAGTGGTAACTAGTGGTGTTCAGTAGTGTTTTTATCTAGGATAGTGTTAATTAATGTAGCTAGTCATTGTTAGTACGGTTTGTTATAGCACACTTGACACTTCATTGGATCAACCAAACAACATGTAACATTCCTAAGAAACAAACTCTAAACACTTCCTACTTAAACTAATTAACTACCTTGCATATATCCTTGCAACATCAACTCATCCTTCCACAATGCCACGCAATAAGGACTAGATCAGGTTTGTGTGTGTGCGCATGCACATGCCATCACATGTTTCAGCAAAACATCGCCATGCTGGTGTCATCTTGACCTAGTTTGGTTGATGTTGGTCAGTGTTCAAAAAATCGGCTCTAGGCAGTGATTAATCAGAGCCTAGGCGCTAGTCGGCAGGTGGCCGCCGCGATTTCAAGCTGATCGGTGGTCTAGGCGAGGAGGGGGGACCTAGACGGTCAACATCAGCCTCAGCGGAGGTAGTGGCGGATAAAGGCGACACGACGGCGGCCTAGGCGGGAGCTAAGCGGCCAACTAGGGAGAAAGAGGCACAAGGAGGGGGTATAAAAGTTGGTTGGGTTAGGGTTTTGAGGTGAGCACCTGGTAGGGTTTGTGGAAGCCTGGGAGATGGGGTCTCCCGCCGGCTCAACGCCGGTCAAATCAGGCTCCCTCGCCCTGCTCTGCTATTAGTAGTAGTGTAGTACTCGGCTCACTCGCCCTGCTCTGCTTTGCTCACTCACTTAGTACTAGTAGTAGTGTAGTATTGTACGACAGGAGGAGACAGTAGTTAACTAGTTAGTAGTCGGCCGCCTAGGTGGGCTAGGCGCTAGTCGGCCCCTCTGCCGCCCGACTAGAGCCTAGCCCTTTGTATAACCTTGATGTTGGTCATTCAGCAGTCTTTTTTTAATCAATTATGCACCAACTAGTATGTCTTTAATAATTTCCATCATTTTGTCAATATGTCTAACAAATTTTCATAGATCACAAGTGTGAACCATACGATTTTCATAGTGCAGCTTTATTAAGGTTTGTTCCTGGCATCATTGATTCTAAATTTGAGGGCTGGTAGCAAGGGAAATTTTTCATGGCAAAAGTTTATGAGTGATAATTATTATGTGCACAACTTGCAAGTAATGGTCAGGGCAAACTCTAAGAATGACCTGACATGCCTGAGTTTACATTTGACGAACTATCAGAAGTACAGAAATCAACACACTAGAAAATCGAAATGAACATTTGCGATCCAATTCAGATAAAGTCAATTTGCATGGACGTTAATAGCTTGGCTTTTTGCCTTCTACAGGTTAGCAATCCTACAATAAAATATCATCTAAAGTGTCTCATTCCAGCTACAGCATTTATATTATTGTAGATACTATGTAACCTAAACGCCAAATTCTAAGATTTCCTAAAACTGACCATGAAGACATGAAGAACATTACTGAACCAAGGAGCACTCATCCTCACAATGGAAAGATAACTAAACCATGAGCATTCAACCCTCAATACACTACCATACTATATCTACCATGTTGTGCTTGCAGGCAATTAAGGCATTCCAACTCCCACATAACAAACATTTGTTTACATATATCTCAAATTCTCAATTGTCTACAAGTTAGCATTCTCAATTGTCTCATTCCAGCTACAGCATTTTTCTTGCAAAATATCTAAAATATTGCAGATTCTATGTAAGCCAAATTTGTAAGATTTTCTGAAAACTAAATTTCCATGAAGCAAATGCTAATCCAAGGAAGATTTATCCTCACAATCGAAAGCTAACTAACCATGAGCATCCAACCATCTTACACTAATAATTTAATATACTTCATCTACCATGTTGTACTTGTAAGCAATTCAGGAATTCCAACTCCCACATAACAAACATGTATATACGTGTATCGGTATCACCCCAATGCACCGCATGCCCACGTCTGTACCATTGTCTGACTGTCTCGTACTCATAGTTTCTTTTTTTAAGGTACTCACGTATCCATGTGGATGCAACCTACCATGTACCTAGAATTTTCCACTCAAAATCAATGACAGAGATTGTAACAATGGACATTCTAAACACTTAATGCTCCATCAGAGAACTAACTCACTATCGCATGCCTCGAGGGGACAGGGGAAATAAAAAGAATGTAACAGCGCAGCTGTGCAAGACGGCAAGAGCTTTGTACCTGCAAAGCATCCTCCCGGGCATAACTGAGGTTCTGATAATTCCTATAGTTCCTCAACTTAACCTCCCGGTACTGATCCCTCGGGAACAGCATCTTCTCCCACGGGATCCCCTGCATGTCCATCCCGTCCGCAACATCCGCCACGGACACATCCGTCTGCATGTTCTCCTGCAAAACAAAACAACAAAAAACCTATAAATTTTCCACCACAGATGCCCAATGACTCAAACCATGCGCACACGGCACAACCAACCATCTGCCGGCCGGCGGCGCGGCGTACCTGGTCGTAGTTGACGAGGCTGGCGAGGAGCTCGTTCTGGCTGGCCTCACCGAAGGGGTTGTCCTCCCCCTGCTCCTCTATGAGCTCCTGGATGCTCTGGAGGAGGAACTCTAGGTTATCCTCCAGCTCGAACTCGTCCATCTTCTCCCACTCCGATCCCGACCCAAAAAATCACCCTGCAAAACGAAACAAAATCGCCAATCAAAAACCTGCCCTAATAACCCCCAAAATCCACGGAAAACAAACACTCGAAATCGGAGCACGAATTCGGGAACGGGGGTCGAGACCAACCCAAATCTAGACCAACTCCTCCAAAAACTCACCTCGATTGGCCGGACGCAGAGGCGAATTCGGAGAGGCGGAGCGGAAAAGCGTGGGGAATTGGGGAATTTGTTTTTCTTTTTCGGGGGTGTGCGAATGAAAATGGAGCACGAAAAATAAAAGTAAAGGCGGCGACGCGGAGGCGGACGGAAGCGGAAGGGGAGGAAACCCGACACCTGAAGCGCGTGACGGTTTCATACGCGGGATGGATGCGATATTGGGATGGGATGGGGACGCCCCACCGACCGAGCCGGGGAATGGTGGACCCGAGAAGTCAGTGGCTCGTCGAGTGGTAGCCCGGGCGTCGCCGGTGCTGTACGGGATAAGGGTCCGCGCGGATCTGGTGCGACGTCCGGTCGGATCGGGTGGTCGGGTTAAGCTCGTCACGGAGAAGTCGACCGGTTCGAGGCCGTGCCGTAGAAGTGGAGAACCTGTCCTGGTTGATGACGTGGCGGCCAAGGGTGCAGGCTTATTTCTTTTCTTTTTTGAGCGGGGGCAGATTATTTCTCATACCCGGGTGAGGTAAGGATAAAAGTGGCGCGGATTAATCTTGGCCTGCGAAAAAACTTTTAGTGCGTGTGGGCTAACCGTTAACTCAAGGGGTGTTACACGGGTTGTCATGCACGACTCACGAGCAATTGTGATAAGCCCACTTAAGATGTGTGCAATAAGAGAGGTTGAGATACCGATATTCAACTTTTTATGACGGAAGGAGGTAGGAGTCTAGAGGATAGCATCATAGCAAGGATGGGCTGTGCGGGTACATGTTCAATGCTCTAATGCGATATGTGGCATCCGGGGCAAACTCAACAGCAAGGATGTCAGCGGCGGACGACGCCCTGTCCAAAACCTCCCCTTCTTCAACTATCAGCTTACCATCAACGACTCAACTAGCTCTACGACGTCACTTGGGATGTCATCTGACAACCCATGCATGGTTTCTTCATGCAAATCAGCCATCTAAAATCCAATTTTTGGCAGGTTTCTTCATTGGCTAAAGCAACTAAAGCTCCCTCCAATGTGGATTGGATTGCTTTGGCGCAGGTACTTGGCTCCGTCAGTGTGGATTCCAACGACATTCACGGTGTGTTGCTGGAGCGTGCAAGGAAGGAGTAGAGCACGGCGACGTGCTACAAGAGGCAGGTGGAGAGGGAATGCTCAAGGGAGTTCATGTGCGAGAAATGTGGCGACTTGTCACACCCCACTAAAGAGCATGACCGGTCTTTGGAGCCATTACTTGACAATGTATTGCTTTACAAGGGAATGTCTCGCATAAAAGTAATACAACAGTGTGACAAGCGGTACATTACATAGGAACAACAGAGCAATTCTTCTGTGCTCTTCCTCTCCGGCTATAGTTGTACCAATCTCAAAGCACTTGAAGGGGTAAGTAATAATCATCCACCCTTGAATGGCAGTCGCGCGCCCGGTGGCACACCATGAACCGTCAATATGCATGGTCCACGTCGCCTCGACCTGGGTGTCCTGGTCCCCCTCGAGTTACAGGGTCCACTCTACGACGAAGTCTGCCAGTGCGGGCAACGAAGGTCAAGTCGAAGAGGGCCAACTCGCGGCCCACTTGCCGATTTGGCCCGAGGTGTCCTTATTGTGCAGCAGTAGGCCGAGGGTGTATAACGATGGGATAGTTATTGCATGCGCCATTAAGTAGTGCCGCAACTTGTGTGAGGCCATGAGTAAGGTGTACACCAGCTTGCAGCGTCTCCCACACATGGTAGACGGGTTGCTGCACATTGTTGTCTTCTTGGACGAGGACTGCGATGGTCGTTGACACTGCGAGGTATAGTAGTAGCTTTGCACCCAGCTTTTGGGTTGATCAGGCTCAGTAGCTGAGCGAGATGTCGCTTGAGCTCTTCAAATGCCCTTTGACAGTCTTTGGTCCATCGGAATGGCTCCACCCCACGGAGCGTTTTAAAGAGGGGAGTGTCGTTTTAAAGAATGGGAGCGCCTGCTTCGCAGAGTGAGAGAGGAAACGGTTGAGTGCAGCCAGGCGCCCCGCTAGCCTTTGCATCTCGCGGGATTTGCGAAGTGGCTTCATTTCTTGTATAGCATGTATCTTCTCGAGGTTCGCTTCAATGCCCCTTTCGAAGACGAGGAACCCCAAGAGTTTTCCTGCCTTGACGCTGAAGGCTCACTTTTCGGGGTTGAGTTTCACCCTTTCCTCTCGGACGCTGGCAAAGTTTTCATGTAGGTCCGCTGGGTGGGAGCTTGCGAGGAGGCTCTTAACCATTATGTCGTCAACGTACATCTCGACATTGCGGTCGAGCTAGTTGGCAAAGACCTTTGCGATGAGGTCTTCGCCATGAGTCTGGTGAAGGTTGCACCGGGTTTTAAGGTCGAAGGGCATGCGAGTGAAGCAATATGTGTCGATTGGGGTGATGAAGGTTGTTTTTGCCTCATCTTCCTTGGTCATGAACACCTGGTGGTAGCCGGAGTAGGTGTCGAGGAAGCTCATCAGCACGCAGCCGAAGGTGGCGTCTACGAGCAGGTCGATGCGAGGGAGTGGGAACTCATCCTTGGGGATGCTTTTGTTGAGTTCGGTGAAGTCAACGCACGTGTGCCATTTGCCAGTAGCCTTGCGTACGAGGATGGGGTTGGCTAGCCACTTTGAGTGCTTGACCACCCGTATGACCCCAACCCTCAATAGCTTCACTATTTCTATCTTCGCCACTTGAAGTCTATCTACGGACATACGGTAGAGCTTCTACTTTTTGGGGTTTACTTCGCTCTTGATCGCGAGGTGGTGCTCGATAGTCTCCCGGGCCACCGCTGGGATGTCCTTGGGCCCCCATGTGAAGATGTCCTCATTTTCTTGGAGGACCCTGAGTATGCTGGCCTTGGCCTCAGGTGCAAGGTCTGCTCTTAGAGCCACTATTTTTGTCGGGGGATGCTTCTTACAGAGGCACCCTCTAGAGTTGTCTCTCCGACTTGGCTGTGGGCACCCACTTGGACAAGGAGGGGTCCTCATGCTCCTTCGATTCTAGCTCGACAGCATGGACGTGTGTAAGATCGAGGAGGCCGATTAGAGGGGGGTGAATAGTCATTTCAAAAAATCTCTAAGGCTAAAACCGATTTCTAATGCGGAAGTTAACAATAATTCGGTTTTACACAATTAAAGCCTAAAACAACTAGTTTCGACTAAGTGCACAAACAATAAGTCTATTAATAATGAAAGCATTCATACAAAGACATATAAGCAATTTAATACAAGAAATGTAAATTGCAATAAAGTACAGCACAAGAAAGCAAACCACAATGACACGACGATGTTTTATCATGATGTTCGGAGACTTGCCGGTCTCCCCTAATCTACGTTGAGGTAAGCCCAACCACGTTGGACCGGCTTCACAATTGAGCCAACACCTCTGAGGTAAGTCCAACCACTTTGACCAGTTCCAAACCGAATCAACACCTCGCTCCACTTGGGGTTGCTTTTCCTCCACTCGGGAAATGGCAAGCACCAAACCACTCACAACCGCCCTGGTCTTCTCACAACCTTCTTTGAGAAGATTACCGGCGCAACTCCTCCAAGCCGTCTAGGTGTCGGCAAACACCAAGAGTAACAAGTCGGAGATGCTCACTTGAACGAATCAAGTGTGTAAGCTCAATGGATACACAATCCACTACCTAATGTAACACATGCACTAGGATTTGCCTCTCAAAGCTCACTAAGTGCAACACATGCACAAAAGAGTGTAGATAGCTTGCTTTTTGCTCAAAGGAATGAATATGGCACCAGCAACCTTGCTCACAATAGGCCAAGGTGGGTATATATAGCCTCCACACAAAAACTAGCCGTTTGGAGAAGATTCTATTGAAATCAGGGAGGCCTGGTCAGATCGCAGGCACATGGCCGGTCAGACCGCCCTGACTCCAACGGCTATAAAACTAGCCGTTGGACACATCCGGTCTGACCGCCAACTAAAGACCAATCAGTCCGGACCAAGCCGGTCAGACTGCCCAATACATGGCGGTCAGACCGCTCCAACCAAAACCAAAAAAACACATTCTCTGGAAAAAGCTGACCGGGTCCAAGACCCGGAGGTCCGGTCAGTCTGGACCTACACTGCGGTCAGACCGCTCCACAACAATTCCAGAAAACGCATTCTTTGGAAAATGCTGACCGGGTCCAAGACCCAGGTCTCCGATCAGTCCGGACTCAAGCCTGCGGTCAGACCGTACCAGGAAACAAAACACAGATTTGCATTCCGCTTCAACTCAAATTGCAAAATACATTTGCCAATTTGATGCGCGATGCAAACAAGGAATAGAAGCATGATTCTCAATAAGTTGCAAAACACATTTGCCAACTTTTAGAATCAAGTCACAAGGAATAAGGTACATGGACTAAAACCGTTTACAAAACGCATTTGTAAACTCAAGTCATATGCTACAAGGATTAAACATGAGCCCCAACTATTTGCAAAACACATTCGCAAATATAGACAACATGCTAACAAGAGCTAGAGCAAGCACAACGAGCTATCAACACATGACGAACTCAAGCTACTGGTCAAGACCCCTCTTAATAGTACGGCAACCTATACTAGCAATCTGGTCTCCAACTAAACACCAAGATCGGTAAACGACTAGGAACACATCTTTAGCCCTAGCTAGTCATACCTTTGCCTTGCACATCTCTTGAAGCTTGATGACGCACATCTTTACTTCAAGTCCGGGTCATTGACTTGATAATCATCAACATATGATGATGTGAGGACCCCTAGTTTATTTGGCTTGTAATGCTTAACCAACCACCTGGCCCTAGCATCACAAATCAAATAAACCAAGCCTCGAGATATGTATACTTCCCAGAACTGCAGTATACACACCTCTTCACAAAATTATGCATCAATTCCATACACGAGGGGTTACAATAACAAAACTTCATAATATACAACAGATTGAACTTACAAGATAAAATAACAAACCACACAGCGGAAGCAAAAGCCATAAGATGGCGATAAATAAAAGAGCCAATTAGTGTGCCTTTACCCACAAGGCAACCAACCGGGCCGCCAAGTCTAGTCGTCCCAAACCCCTCCACAGCACGACTCGCAAAAGTGAGGCCCTTGGGCTCACCTTCTTCCTCTGCAACAAATAATATTAAGCAAAGCAAATGAGTACAAAATGTACTACTTAAGGCGACGTGTGGAATAGCGGACCTATTCATATGCTACATGCAAGCTTATTTGGTGGAGGCCATATGGTTCATTTTCAAAGATAAAGCAAACTTTATTTGCAATAATGTAATACATTTCAAAGGCAAGTTCACAATTCATTTTCGTTATTGAAATAACAGCAAGAATAACATAACAATAGATAGATGACAACAACCTGGAAGTGACTAACCCGATAGTCACCACGAGCATAGTATGAATTACCCATTCACACCACCCACGTCAAGTTTTAATTAAAAAGGTTGTAGTCTAACTCTTGAAAAGCTTACCCAAGCGTGTCCATAACCTAGGACGAGGCTATTCGAATAGTTTTAACCCTGCAGGGGTGTACCAATGTACCCACACTTCAGACCGCCTTTAAGCCACAATAAGCACACTCTCAAGGTATGCTGCACGGCTAAGTCCTACGAGACATTTCGAGATTGTGTATTAACTACGAGCCGCTCGTATGGATAGAGACCCATACGCTTACATGGTAAAGCCGAAAGACAACTACCCACTTTGGGGTAAAGCTTAGGACAACTACCATGCTCCCAAACACCATCCCTCCTGCGACCCCCTGCGACTCGGAGCCAACACACGCCAAAGTACTAAGTCAAGAGAGGTCCCATACCCTCTAGTGTGGTTAGCACGCTAAACTGCCTAGATAACAGGTACTCACAAGATGTTCGGTCCTTAATTGACCCGGGCACCATTCTAGATCACACCCAACAGATCACACCAACATACCATTGTGCCCAAGTCGAAATCATTTTTATTTTAATTTTTAGTTTGGAAATTTTAACCACAGCACGAGGCTGAAACATAAGGATCATAATAAATTTTGTGTGATCAAGATCATCGACTAAGTCGATGATCGTCCAATACTACCGACAGCTAAGCATGTCTAAGCAATTGAACCCGTAACCTACTAAGTGACGAGAGCTCATCCAACAAACTCTAATCACAGCAAATAACCTAGGCTCAGGTAGTAAAGGAATATCATTTACCTACAGGTCATGCATCTAAAGGAGTAACTAACCAATTTAACACAACATAGCAATGCATACATATAAGTTGAAAACAATATATTAGACTTTAAAATAAAAGGGGTTATCATGATCAAACTGCTTGCCTTGCTGAATTTGCTCGGTCTGCTGCAGAGGTTCACTCTCAAGGTCAACACACTCGTCGGCACCTAACGAAAAAGCGAATAGGAACCGATAAGAACGAAGAATACCGAAAAGAGTCAAAAACCAACTTTCTCCAAATGCTCTGAAAATTTTACAGCAGCAAGAGCATGATTTATAATGAATTTAGAAATAAGAATCAATTCATTTGGATGCTCTAAGCAAAAATTATAAGCAAAACAATTCTGTTCAGCTTTAAAAATGCAAAAACTCTACTATTCACCATAATTAATTTGTTTGGCAAAAATTTCTGGAAAGGTGGTGCACTTGAAATTTTCACAGTAAATCAAGCACCTCATATTATGAACAACCCAATTGGATTCATCTCATTTGGAGCTATAATGCATTTTCTATGAATTTTCAAAGACATGAATATGAGCGCAATTTAATTGTATTTGCAATCTCTCTAACAACAGAAATATGCCTATAATTAATTTTAACAGCAAGTTCATTAATATAGGAAGCCAACAAAATTGGATTCACTCAATTTGGAGTTACAGAGAAATACTTATGCATTTTTTGAAGTTAAAGCAATTTTTAGTGCAAAATAAATCTATCCTAAAGTCATTTTATTAATAACCATTTTCTGGAGCATAAACACGGTCCAACCTATTTTTGTATTAAAGTACATTTAAAATAGAAACTAACAAAATTTGAATCATCAATTTTGGAGCTAAAATGAATTAGTTATGCATTTTAGAAGTTCATCCAATTAATAAAGACAAAAATAAAGCATTTTGAAAATTATATGAACATCAATACTTTTACACCGATACTCAACCTAGCCATACACATCGACAAGCGGGGTCCAAATGCAGTGCCATTTTCCAATTAAATCTCGATTTTAATTACGCGCGACATGTGGGACCCTACCGTCATAGACTTCGGTCTACAAAATAGTGCGTGGACCGGACCACGTGGATTGGTCCACGGTGCACAGCTCAAGAACTAAACCCTTAACTCTTGGAGGCCCACATGTCATACACTACAGGTCCACTAATAACGCATTAATTGTGTTTTCCGACAAAGATCCGTGCATTAAATGCTAATCATGCGGTTTAACACCTAATGACGAGCTACGATGGTATCGGCCGCCGACAACGGAGCTCCCGCTCGGCCGCTGCACGGCGGCGTCTTGCGCTGGTGGTCCACTACGCGCAAACCAAGGGTAGGGTGGAGAACAATAGCCGTGCGCTTCATCGGCGCCGCGGCGACCTACGGTGGCACAGAGCGGCGCGACGGCGAGGCGAGGGAGGCTACGACTATCATGGCACATCGCGGAAAAGAGACGTCCTGTAATACCCAGATCGTTGGTTCGGCGTAGGTTTTAATTTTTATAAGTGGTGACGCAGAGTCGCCGGTTAATCAATTTATCGCGGGAAAGAAAGAAAGAAAGATTATTAAATTTGTGAGTCAGCTTTAGGTTGAATTAAACAATTAAATAGCTGTTAATTAAGTAAAAAAAACAGTAAGGGAGAGTGGGCTTACCACCTTGGGCCAAGGGGGGGCCCAAGAGGTGGCCACACCCCTTTTTCTTGCCCTAGCCGCCCCTTACCCCTTGGCCGACCCCCCTTCCTCCTGTTTCCCCCCCCAAGCCGCCACACCTCCTCCTTGCGCCTCCCCTCAACCCAGGTTGCTGCTCCTTGCGCCTCCCCTTTGCCAAGTTGCTGCCCCTTTGCGCAAGAAGGAAAAGAGAAGAAGGAGAAGAAGGAGAGGAAGGAGAAGAAGGAGGGAAAGGAGAAGAAGAACTCGCGTGGGGATTGGTTCAGCAAGCTAGCGGTTCTACAAGGGTAACGAGATGCCTTCCCCACTGTTTGATCCATAGTAGATGCGAAACCGATTAGAATTGTTGGTTAATTGTTGGGCTGCAGAAGATTCAATTCTGTCCAGTATCTTGCGTGGGTTTTTTCGTGTATTTAGAGGCTGAATTTTAAGATTCCATCTCCTAGAGATATGTGGGATCTGTTGTTATCTTTCAGTAGCCGCGAAGATCACTCGATTCCGAGGTCTGAGTCAAAAGTTATGATCGATTTAGTATCTGCTGCCAGAAATCTGACGAGAATAATCTGTCTGGATATTTCCTAAAATTTGAAAGGGAATTTGGTAGAATCTGAAAGTTCACCCAACTAGGTTATTGTAGGTAATTCGATAAACTTTTCAGATTGATAAAGAACGATCAATTCGGAGTTACCTATTAAAAGTTATGGACATTTTAGTTTTTGCTGTTCGATTGTGTAGGCAGTTTCTGTACTGAAAGTTCAGACAATGGTTAGCCTAATATTTTGGCCGAATTGGATTATCGTGTCAACTAGAGTATTGTTTATGAGTCAGTTAAGAATCTATAGAAATTGGGTTTACCTCTTTTTGACTTCCTGTTCATGAGTTATGTCAATTACCGTGCCGCTGTCCAGAACGGTATATGGCAGAAACGTTGTTTTTCGGTTTCACTTTGTAAACTCGTTTTGAGTCGTCAAGTAAGCGTTGTAGAATGCCGATTAGTAGCGCTGAGTATATTATGTCTTAATTGAAATTATTTTACCTGTTTAGGAGGTAAAGCCTCAGGTTTAGGAGTATCATCTTTGCCGGCTAACGCGTCGCATCGTGGAAGGCAAGTAAATGTAGCGGTTGTGCTACGGTTTAACCCGTTGTTCTTACTACTTGCACTATGCATGATTGACGTAATGTTAAACGATATGCCATGGTTACATGTTTTCTAAGTAAGAATGTGGTAGCAAGATATTAATCAATTGCTATGTTTGGATGAGTTTGGGTAGTATTGTGGTAATTTGCTTAATGAGCCAAATGCGGAATATGAAAATAAACTCAATGTGGACATGTTGATAATTCCTTGTGGTTACGTTCATGATGATCATGTTGTGGTCTATGTGGTAGAATTCCTTTAGATCGACTGATTTTGATCTTGGTGAATCGAGTGGGGGTTATGTGGTAACGGTTTTATGACACAATGGTATTGTGCGTAATGAGACACATGTGGATTATGAGGAAATATTCATGATGAGTATGTTGTTGACCTTCGTGGTTAAATTCTTGTGGTTTATGATTATCATATCATTCATGACATATCATGACATTTGCATTGTGGATGTCGCCGCTTATAGCGCGATCGATCTGCAGACAACATCGTGCATTGCCGTAGCACGATGCATACCTTTACCTTGTTGGGTAAAGGTGCAGTGGAGCATAGCATACATATGCATTACATTGTGGAAAGATCATTTGCATTCTTATGCAAGATATTGAGGTGAATTTATTTTGCAAACAAACGCAACTTCATAGTTGCAATGTGGAAATTGACTCATGAGAGTCTCTTGTGGTATGAGTAATGTGGTTGTGGTTGTGGAATGGGGTTCGTCCCTTGTGGTATGGTAGAGGTTGTGATTGTGGCATGAGATTCTTCTCTCTTGTGGTAATCGTTGATAGAAGTTGTGGATGTGAGAAATAGTAAAGTTATGAGGTAAAACATGTTAATACTTTATTGTCATTGGTAGTGGTAGTGGTGAATAATATGAAGCAGGTTGATCAAGATTCATTGTTAATATTTTACTATCTTTGGTAGTAAATATGGTTGAGGCTATAAATGTGTTCATTATGAGAATTGGATATTGATGCTTAATATCTTTGTAGTTTAATTAGCTTGTAAATGAATGTGGATTCACATTATGGATGTGGACATATGGATACTTTAATGATGTTGTATATTTGTTTGTAGTCTGAATGGCCTGTTAAGCAGTTTGCTTTGCTGAGATTTTATCTCACCCTTGTTGTTTCTTTCCCCTTCGTGATTCTTAAGCATTCACAGGATGGGTAGAGCGGCACTACAATAATGCACTCAATTCATAGATTCATGCTGTAATAAAGTTGAGAGGAAATTAGCCTAATGACTAGCTTTTCGCGAGTGCTCTGTCGATTTATTATTGATGAATTTGTGGACTACACTTGGTTTAATCTGCTAGAGGTTGTTTAATTATTGAACTTGTTACCGTTATCTTTATTTCCCTTAGTTGTTTATGCTTCCGCTTAGTGCTTCTTGTCTAGAGTTGCTGCCGAATTAATTTTGTCTTGAAATTATTGGCTAGCTGTAGAGTGGTTAAGTAGCATTCCAGGGTAATGTGGATCCTGGGGTGTTACACGTCCGCGGCAAAGTAGCGCGCGCACAGGCACTAGATAGGTTCAGTGAACTCACCACGATGACCCGGAGGTGGAAAGGTTGCCGGAGTTGAGCCGGTGACGAAGAAGGTGACGGCGGCGGAGAGCTTCACGGGGGAGAGCTGTCCTGGCGAGAGAGACAAAGAAAGAATAGTCAAGATAGCTCTAGTGACCCTCAAGGATGGTGTACAAGCAAGGAATCGAGGAATGTCTCACCCGGCCGGAGATGGAGATGGCAAGGACAAGGTCGGCTGGAAAACGTAAAACTTCAAAATCCGACAATCCTGTGAAACCATTTTTGCTATTAGATGAGGGGTTTTACTCCTTATAACCAAGCACAAGAAGTGACGCGCAAGGAACTGGACAAAGTCTTACCGAGGTGAACTTGGCATGACGAAGACCTTCGGTGCACGCTCTGGACCACCTGAGAGACACCACAGGGGACTGGAAACTACAGGCAACCGAAGGAGCTGAGGTTAGGCAAAACGGAGATGGCAATGAATGTAGAAGAGAAAGGAACCACCCGGTCAAAGCTTACCGGAGTAGAGAGCACAGGAGAGCTTCTCCTTCCTCAGCCCCGAGAGGAAGAATGAGGGGAAAGAAGGCGAGAGGGGGCGAGATATAGGTGGGCAACGGTCGGGACGGAAGCGGCGTTAGCGGGCAAAGCTCTGAGTGGAGGATGAGGGCGGCGGATTGACGCCGTTGACGGGGACGCGCAGAGGTGCTCGGCCGCGTGGCCTCTCTGCTTTGAGCGTCGGCGCGAAGGGAGGAAGAAAGAGCTGACACGCGGGCCCGCCTCGTCGGTGAGACAAAACGGTGCGCGTGAGTTCGAGTGAAGAGGTTCAATCTGGACCGTCGAGTTTGGATCAAACGGCTCACAGGCAAAGGTGCGGTTAGTTGGTTCGGCTGAGTCAGGTCGCACGGGCTCGGTCGGAGTTAGGCCCGAGCCCGAGGAACAGTGTTTTCAGGTTTTGATTTAAAGGACAGAGAAGATTAGGGAATTTATAGAGGTAGCTCCGAAGCTCTAAAAACTCTGAATTTTTATGGAAGCTTACAGTGACAGAGAACAACCTTGTGTAATTTTTCTAGGATTTTTCATGCACTACATTTTTCTCCAGAAAATCCACAAACTGCTGCCCTGAGGGTTTGACCAGAATTCAATTTGGTTTGACTTGCTCTTTTGAAATAGCAAATAAAATTTAAAAATTATGAGATTTTTCAGAGAGGTGGCTAAGATGATCCAGATGATAGGAAAAATATTTCCAGAGGATGATCACAAGTTTTTGTTCCTATTTTCCTTTGGAGTCATGATTTGAGTTGTATGTTTTTATTGATTTCAAAATTTTCAAAAACAACAAATCATGCAAATGCTCCAAAAGACAAATTATACTCAAAAGTTTTAACTTCCCCTCAATTTCATACATTTGAAATTCAAATTCTGACGTGGGATGTTACAAATCTCCCCCCTTACAAGAATCTCGTCCCGAGATTCAGTTCACTCGGAAAAGAAGGAAGGGTAATCTGCACGCAGGCGATCTTCTCGCTCCCAAGTGGCCTCATCCTCGGAGTGATTCGCCCACTGAACTTTAAGAAATTTGATGGCACGATTTCTGGTCCTTCGTTCCGCTTCTTCGAGGATGCGAAAAGGACGCTTACGGTAGGTCAAATCTTCCTGCACATCGAGACCTTCCAAAGGAGTCTCCTCAGTCGGGGCACGGAGACACTTCTTCAATTGGGACACATGGAACACATCATGTACCCCCTCAAGTGTAGCTGGCAACTCCAATCTGTACGCAACAGCTCCCACTCTCCCGACGATGCGATAAGGCCTAACATACCGAGGAGCTAACTTGCCCTTGATGCCGAAACGTCGATGGCCCTTCAAAGGTGAGACTTTGAGATAAACAAAGTCATTGGGCTGGAAGCTCAACTCACGGCGACGGCGGTCTGCATAGCTCTTTTGCTTGGACTGGGCCACGCGCAAATGCTCACGAATCAACTGAACCTGGCTTTCGGCCTCATTGATCGAGTCTGGGCCGAAGAACTGCCTCTCACCAGTTTCTGACCAGTTTAATGGGGTTCTACACCTCCTCCCATACAAAGCCTCAAACGGTGCCATGCCGAGACTAGCCTAAAAGCTGTTGTTGTAGGAAAACTCAGCAAACGACATGCACTTCTCCCAATTGTTCCCATAAGAAAGAACACAAGCACGGAGCATATCTTCCAACACTTGGTTGACCCGCTCCGTCTGACCATCAGTCTGAGGATGATACGCCGAGCTGAAAGTAAGACGGGTCCCCAAAGTCTCTTGCAAACTGTGCCAAAAGCGAGAGGTAAAAAGAGAACCACGATCTGACACAATCGTTCGTGGCACACCATGCAGGCTCACGATGCGGGATATGTAGAGATCCGCCAATCGACTGACACTGAGAGTGGTACGCACTGGCAGAAAGTGTGCTACCTTTGTCAACCGATCGATAACAACCCAGATAACATCCTTCCCAGAAGAAGTACGGGGCAGACCGGTGATGAAGTCCATACCAACGGAATCCCACTTCCACTCTGGTACTGGCAAAGGCTGAAGAAGGCCTGCTGGCCGCTGATGCTCGGCCTTCACACGACAACATACGTCGCACTCAGCAACGAATTTGGCAATCTCGCGCTTCATTCGGGTCCACCAGAATCTCTGACGAAGATCTTGGTACATCTTGGTAGCCCCGGGATGAATGGACAAGTGGGAATCATGGGCTTCACGAAGAATCAAATCCCGTAATTCCACGACCTTCGGAACCACGAGGCGTTGTCCAAACCATACAACACCATGCTCATCTTCTGAGAAACACCTGGCTGTCCCATTCTGGATGTTCTGCTTTATATGACTGACACCATCATCTGATTGCTGCGCGGCCTTGATTTGATCCACTAAGGTGGGTTGCACAACCAAAGTAGTAAGGGAACCGTGCTCAACCAAACCCAAATTGAGGCGCTGAAATTCTTCAAGAAGGGCAGGCTGCTGCTCTTGGAGCGTCAAAGTATTGCAATACACCTTCCGACTAAGCGCATCGGCAACGACATTGGCCTTGTCCGGATGGTATTGAATACCCATGTCATAGTCTTTGATCAATTCCAACCACCTTCTTTGCCCGAGGTTCGGATCGACCGAGTGAACAAGTACTTCAAGCTCTTGTGATCGAATACACTTCACAACGGTTACCAATCGTAATGACGCCAAATCTTGAGTGCATGAACCACAAAGCAGCCTAACTCCAAGTCATGGGTGGGGTAGTTGAGTTCATGAGGCCTCAATCGTCTTGATGCATAGGCCACTACCTTGCCATCCTGCATAAGAACACAACCGAGTCCCTGACGAGAGGCATCGCAAAAGATATCAAAGTTCTTGTGGATATCAGGAAGAACAAGCACTGGAGCTGAAGTCAAACGCCTCTTGAGTTCCTAAAAACTCACTTCACAAGCATGGGACCACACAAATTTCTTATCCTTCTTGAGCAACTCGGTCATCGGCTTGGCGATCTTGGAGAAGTTCTCGATAAAGCGACGGTAATAACCCGCCAAACCAAGAAAACTCCGCACATCTGTAACTGACTTGGGTTGACCCCAAGATAGCACATCACTGACCTTGCTAGGATCCACAGCTAAGCCTCCTGCTGAAAGAACATGGCCTAAGAATGCCACTTCCTTCAACCAGAACTCACACTTGCTGAACTTGGCATATAGCTGATGCTCACGCAGCTTACCCAACACAATCTTGGATGTTCAAGATGTTCATCTTCATTCTTGGAGTAGATAAGAATGTCATCAATGAAGACCACCACAACCGATCCAAGTACTCCATGAATACCGAGTTCATAAGATTCATGAATAAAGCGGAGCATTGGTCAAACCAAAAGACATGACGGTGTACTCGTAAAGACCGTAACGAGTAGTGAAAGCGATCTTGAATATCTTCACCTAATCCGACTTGATGATACCCCAACCTCAAGTCAATCTTGAAAAGACCCGAGCTCCACCAATCGGTCAAAGAGATCATCAATGCGAGGCAAGGATACTTGTTCTTTACCGTCACCTCATTGAGTGGACGGTAATCAATACACATGCGCAAAGTCTTGTCCTTCTTCTTCACAAAGATCACAGACAACCCCAAGAAGATGAGCTAGGACGGATAAAACCCTTTGCTTGCAGCTCACCTAGTTGCTTCTTCATTCCTCCACTCATTGGGAGGCATCCGACACGCGCTTTGAAATTGGAGCGCACGGCAGCAACTCAATGACAAACCTGTGTCTCGAACCGAAGGCATCCTGCAAATCTTCAGAAAACATCGCAAAGTCACATATCGTGGGAACATCCTGAATCTCCATGGCTGGCTCCGCTTCAAGTGCACATAGATATGGTCCTTGCAACTGCGGTGAAAATCCAACCTGTTCGCCAGAGGGGCTGGTGAGGAAGACCATCTTCCTGGCACAATCGATTTGCCCCAAGTGTTGGGACAACCAATCCATACCAAGAATCACATCTAGGCTCGCTGAGTTGAGTAGGATAAGATTTGCTAAGAATCCCACTCCTTCAACTTCAATAGGAACATCCCGGCATTCTTGATCAACTCTCATTTCTGAACCCGGAGAGCGAATAAGCAAAGGTACCCCCAAAGAAACAAAGTGAAGACCACTGGCAGCAGCAAAAGATCTCGAAATAAAATAATGCGAAGCTCCTGAATCAAATAATACTGCGGCAGGGCGAGAATTGATAAGAAGCGTACCCAACACAACGTCGGGTGCCTCCTGTGCCTCCTCAGCCGAGATGTGGTTGACTCGACCGCTACCCACGCCCTGGGTCCTCTGGGCGTTCTTCTGGTCCGATGGATGACCGCTCCCATGCCCGCATCCTCCATTAGGACGAGGGGTCGCTCCAGGCCTCCTAGGGCAACTATTAGCATAGTGGCCCTTCTGGTTGCATGAGAAGCAGGTGACCTCGGCAACCGGATTGCGGAGGCCACCCTGCTGCTGGGCCGCAGGTGCACGTGACTGAATCACGGCCTGCGGGGGACGGGGAGCTGGTGCCGACGGCCTCGGCGGTGGTGCAGCCAAAGAACGGGCCCCCGTGTAGGCCCGGCCGAGAACGGAGAGGCGGCTGCGCGCAGCATCTGGGCCTCCCACTTGCGCTATGGACTCGCCGCCGCTCTCGCCTTGTGCTCGACGACGATGGCCTTGTCCACCAAGGCCTCGAAGTCTGCAAAGTCAACAATGGAGAGTTTGTCCTCAAGCTCCTCAAACAAACCCTCCATAAACTTCTCCTGGTTGGCCTCATCAGTGGCCACCTCGCCAGAGCATACCGCCAAGTGGTTAAACTCATGGAGGTACTCGGTCACGCCTTGCGCCTGTTGAGCGCAAGGAACTCCTTCTTCTTGACTTCATAAGACCGCGGGGATATGAGCCCGACGGAAAGCCGACAAGTCCTCCCACGAGACCACGTGTCCGCGGCCGCATGGCGAGGAAGTTCTCCCACCATGAGAGTGCCGCACCCTCCAGCTGGTGCGATGCAAAGAGTGCCCGATCCTGCTCCCGGCATCGAGCAACGTTGAGCTTACGCCAACCGCACGCACCAATCATCTGCGTCAAGGGGTCCTCTGACCGGAGAAGGTAGGAGGTCTGTGACGGAGAAACTCCGCAAGCCCCCACGAGCTCGATGTCCACTCCTCCCGATCCGGAGGCACCGGAAGGAGTGGAGGTGTTCCTCGCGATCACCTCCGCACGCGTCGTCCATGCGGTTTCGCCGATCCGAGCGAGAACCTCACCATGGTCTGAGGAGGCGGAGCTCCTCATCCGACCATTGGTGGCAACGCGAGTTCTACCGCCATCTCGCTACAGGGAAGTTTGGTTAGCAACAAATCCCGACAAACAAAACCTAAAGAAAGCGAACAACCCGCGACTAGGGGAATGAAATACCACCCTAACCGAAGACCAAAACAGCAAGGAAATGTATTTTTAAAGCTTCCAAAAAGGCTCCAAAACAACGAGGAATCATAAGAATAAGGATCAACTTCCCAACACAACTAACCTGTGTTGAATGAACAAGTAATTGGTTGAGAAGATAAAATTTCAGCATGCTACATCAAGTCCAACACTACTTAAGAGCAATATCAAGGCGGCAAAATAGTGTTAAGTACTTAGCTGACTAGTATCACTTCTTACCCTTTTATTCCCACAAGTTTTAGTTGAATTAACCTCTCATTTTCAGCCCTGTATGCTAACTAACAACTAGCTGTCCAAATTTTATCCTCCAAGTCCTAGGCCGAAACCTCCAATTCTAGGGACTCCTGATCTTCTCCCTAAAACAGCCAACACTTCAAGTTACAACTCTCATGGTTATCCCAAAACCCATTTAACCGATAGACCACTATCTTTTGAGAGGAAGGAGAGGAAACCAATTTTTAAAACTCAAATTAGAGCAAGATGAGAGTAGAAAGCTAAGATAGGTAAGGAGAAAAACCTGAGAATCTACTTAGGCTTTCATAAACCTTTTTAGTACTTTTGAAAATAAGCTTTTCCAAAATATCCTAAGGACGACCAAGCTTGGGTTACTACGGTCAGGATGGCTCTGATACCAATTTTGTGAGGACCCCTAGTTTATTTGGCTTGTAATGCTTAACCAACCACCGGCCCTAGCATCACAAATCAAATAAACCAAGCCTCGAGATATGTATACTTCCCAGAATCTGCGATATACACCTCTTCACAAAATTATGCATCAATTCCATACACGAGGGGTTACAATAACAAAACTTCATAATATACAACAGATTGAACTTACAAGATAAAATAACAAACCACACAGCGGAAGCAAAAGCCATAAGATGGCGATAAATAAAAGAGCCAATTAGTGTGCCTTTACCCACAAGGCAACCAACCGGGCCGCCAAGTCTAGTCGTCCCAAACCCCTCCACAGCACGACTCGCAAAAGTGAGGCCCTTGGGCTCACCTTCTTCCTCTGCAACAAATAATATTAAGCAAAGCAAATGAGTACAAAAATGTACTCGCAAGACTGACGTGTGGAATAGCAGACCTATTCATATGCTACATGCAAGCTTATTTGGTGGAGGCCATATGGTTCATTTTCAGCATAAAGCAAACTTTATTTGCAATAATGTAATACATTTCAAAGGCAAGTTCACAATTCATTTTCGTTATTGAAATAACAGCAAGAATAACATAACAATAGATAGATGACAACAACACGAAGTGACTAACCCGATAGT